>JACXGM010009412.1:0-21646 GCA_016801145.1 Umbra pygmaea
GATAAATGATCATTATTAGGTCAGAGAGTTAGCTAGGAAATATCCAACCACGTCTATTCTATAAATCCTCTATAGGCATTTATTAAGCATTTCTCCGTTCTTAACCCAAACTATTGCAAAAGGGAAAAGGAAATATATCAGTTTATTAATGTATTAATTCATTGTGCATATTAATGGTATCCTTTTACTCCCGACTACAATTCTATGAGCATGAGAGACACATCTGACTTGCTTAAACCTCAGTAAACATTTTCATAATGAGTATATGGCCTCAATCACTAGATTTATGCCTTCTGCAATTTATCATGATTGTCGTTTTTTTAATTATGATCTCGTTGATTTTAAAATCGGCGATAAAGCAAAGGGGCGTTTAGGGCGTGGCTATGGCGTTCGTTTGTATGACAAGAGACTCAAAGGAGTTGGCAGTTCAGTTTTTCTGGTAAGTAACGTTACAATTTGTTTTACATTTTGCTTTAATACTGTTTTTCGTTAGCTTCCCAATTAATATTAGTTAGCTAGCTAGATTACTCCTCTTTCTCCACAGGGTGTGCATCAAGTTTGGCAAATTGACACAAATGAGGAAGTCCCTTAAACCTGCATTCTAACTGTATTCCAGCTGGGGGCGATACGCCTGGTTGCAAAAGAGCTCAGTTTCTGTAATAGTCTATGAGAATGAGACACATAATATAGCTGATTTACTGAGGTAATAATCATTTTTATAATGAGTATATGATCTCAATCGCCAGATTTAAGCCTTCTGCAATTTATCATGATGTTCATTTTTTTAAATATGGTCTCATTGATTTTAAACTCAGAGATAAAGAAAAGGGGCGTTTAGTGCGTTGCTATGGCGTTCGGTTGTACGACAAGAAAATCAAATGAGTAGGCAGTTCACTTTTTCCGGTATGTAACGTTACATTTTGTTTTTACATTTTGCTTTAATACTGTTTTTCGTTAGCTTCCCAATTAATATTAGTTAGCTAGCTAGATTACTCCTCCATCTCCACAGGGTGAGCATCCAGTTTGGCAAATTGACACAAATGAGGAAGTCCTTTAAACCTGCATTCTATCTGTATTCCAGCTGGGGGCGATACGCCTGGTTGCAAAAGAGCTCAGTTTCTGTAATAGTCTATGAGAATGAGACACATAATATAGTTGATTTACTGAGGTAATAATCATTTTCATAATGCGTATATGATCTCAATCGCCAGATTTAACCCTTTTGCAATTTATCATAATGTTCATTTTTTTAAATATGGTCTCATTGATTTTAAACTCGGCGATAAAGAAAGGGGCGTTTAGTGCGTTGCTATGGCGTTCGGTTGTACGACAAGAAAATCAAATGAGTAGGCAGTTCACTTTTTCCGGTATGTAATGTTACATTTTGTTTTACATTTTGCTTTAATACTGTTTTTTGTTAGCTTCCCAATTAATATTAGTTAGCTAGCTAGATTAATCCTCCCTCTCCACAGGGTGAGCATCCAGTTTGGCAAATTGACACAAATGAGGAAGTCCCTTAAACCTGCATTCTATCTGTATTCCAGCTGGGGGCGATACGCCTGGTTGCAAAAGAGCTCAGTTTCTGTAATAGTCTATGAGAATGAGACACATAATATAGTAGATTTACTGAGGTAATAATCATTTTCATAATGAGTATATGATCTCAATCGCCAGATTTAAGCCTTCTGCAATTTATCATAATGTTAATTTTTTTTAAATATGGTCTCATTGATTTTAAACTCAGCGATAAAGAAAGGGGCGTTTAGTGCATTGCTATGGCGTTCGGTTGTACGACAAGAAAATGAAATGAGGAGGCAGTTCACTTTTTCCGGTATGTAATGTTACATTTTGTTTTACATTTAGTTTTAATACTGCTTTATGTTAGCATCCCAATTAATATCAGTTAGCTACCTAGATTACTCCTCCCTCTCATCTAAAATCGTCACATCCGCAACCAAGATGTCTGGGCCCATAACGGCAAATTCGACAACCCAAATCAGATCTTAACAAACCAATGGGTGAGGTCACATGGTTATATCCAGTAATTTTACAATCTATGTCCTTCACTTCTAAAATCATCACATCCGCAACCAAGATGTCTGCGCCCATAATGGCAAATTCGATGACACAAATCAGACATTCACAAACCGATGGGTGACATCACACATGGCTCTATTCTATTCTATACAATCTATGGTATTGACATATTATGTAAATGTTATTTCAATGAAACTGTTGTCACAACAACAGGCTGTAAGATACAGCAAACTTGTTGGAGGCGGGGAACTCAACCTGAGTGATGTTGAGCCAATCTAAACAGACCACAGCTGGTTATTAGAGGAAGCCCTGGATGTGTGTGCCCACAATGTACTGTACAACACACACAGTCATTACTTGAGAGAGTTTCTGGAATGTTCCTAGTGACAGGGACTGCTAGAGGGTCAGGGAGGGTAAAGAGCATCAGTGACAACTCTCCCTGTGTAACCAGATGATTCTAATTAATTCAACTTATTTAGTGCTTTTTCAAGGAACCCGAAGCGCTTTACACAGTGAGGGGGAAAGTCCACCTCATCCACCACCAATCTGATCATCCACTGTTCTGACAGAGGAGACCCGGTTACTGGATGAGATTGGTGCTAAATGTAGCTTTGATGCCCATTAGTTCATCTCACTCCTCATTTAAATATGTTTGGCAGAAATAAATACAAATTGAAATTATTTTTATTTCTTGTAAACCAGGGCCCGTATTCATAAAGAATCTTAATGCAAAGAGTAGCTCCTAGTGAGAAAATTCTAAGAAAATTCTTAAAAATGTGGGCGTTCACTGTTAAAATAAAAAAAAAATTAACTCTTAAAAGAGGTCCTAAGGCCAAAATTGGTAGGAGTACAGACGAGGACTTTTAAGAGGCTTACGAGTTCCTTCAGTAGAGGAGAAAACGGCGGAATTACGAAGAGGGAGAAGAAATGTGTTGCAGACAATGGATGACAGTGAGTCAATAAGACGCTATAGATTAGATCGTGCAGGGATCATGTTTGTGACCGATCTTATTAGAGACACGCTAACATCTCCAACACAGCGCAGAAATGTCATAATGCCAGAAATTAAAGTAATAACTACATTAAGATATTTGGCAACTGGGAAAATGCAACAATGTAGCAGTGGTGATTTGGGACTGTCACAACCTTCTGTAAGCAGAGTGATCACACAGCACTTTCAGAACCTCTTTTTGTGTCACAGTTAATTTCCTTTCTACTGGACATTCCCACCTTGCAGGCATAAAAAACTACATTTATGAATATAGCAGCCTTGCTGTCGGAGTAATTGATGGAACCCACATCCAAATTATTCAACTTGATCTCCGAAATACGTGATACTACCACGGACACTTAACTTCAAATTATGTGGCAGTTTCACGGAATGGCCGAAAATTCTGTGAAACTGCCACGGATCCTTAACTTCTAAATCCGTGACAGTTTCACGGAATACTTAAAATTGCTCAGTTTTTTCCTTCTTGGACAACCAACCAATCACAGTCTTCAAAAGATTGTGTCAAACATAGCAACGGGGTCAGTCCCGCCTCCTCACTAAGATGACAGTTTTTGTCTTTTCCTTGCTCAGAGTTGCTCTTCGATCGGTCTGGAATCGCTCTTAAACCAAGACTCCTATGTAAAAGTTTTTAAGCTAAATTACGAGTTTTCTGAAAGGATTCTTAGAATCTTTATCAATACGGGCCCAGGAATTTTAGAGGCTCCTAGAATCTTGCTACCCTTTGACTGCCCGGCCCGTCTGCCTAAAACATTTAGAGGTAGCAGGTTTAGCAACAAAACACTTCAAGGTACTTGTTTGTATTTGGATCTAAACATACTGAAATCACCAGGGCACCTTATTTGTCAGTGTTTCAATTGTGTTTTGCAATCGAAAGCCTTAAGGGACAAACTGTGCACAAGTCACAATGGAAGACAGGCTCCTGGCTTTGGGCCCAGCTCAGGAGCTCATCAGAAATGTGGGATAATAATTGCTGTGTCATTGTGACGTGACACCAGAAAGAGAGACTGCTATGCGTGTGACGGGGTGCGCTAGTTACAGCCATTCAGACAGGTCAGTCTCGGAAACTGAGGTGCCCTGAAGACAGATGTATCTGTAATGCGCACAGAGACAGAGAGACAGACAGGCATGCACATGGAGTTGAAGCGCAGTGCACAGCCTTGAGCTGAAGGCAGCAGGCTCTGACAAACTCAAAGAAAATACCACAATGTACTACAGTGTACTGCGTCTGTCTGAATCACACAACAGATCACATTCCTGTTGCTACTGTACCTATACCAAATTATTTGGCCACACAATTGTAAACATTTCACTCAACGAAGGACACTCAAATAAGCTTGTACGATTGTAGGTGGCACTGTAGTTCGTAATGGTTTTGATCGAGGTCTATAAAATTATCCTATGGTTGTCTGTGAGGCAGAATGATACCAGCAGCCCCAAGCATCCAGGTGCAGCCAGTGGGGGATGGCAACCGGTTGAATAGGGTCGATGCAGAGACACCATGAATAAGCTGTGTGTCTCTGCAGCCTGAATCTAGATCATGTTACCCATTTTAGGACGCAATTTGGGTTCTGGCCCGGATGACAACAGTTGACCCCAGGTTTGGTGCTTGCTGCGTGGTGCAGTGCTGCCCAGTGGAGAGAGAGTGAGGACAGAACAGAGCTGTCAACAGAGAAAAAGGTTGCCTAGGGTTACGCATACATTGGACTGTCAGGCATCAGTTGTAATCAAAGAGGAGGGGTTACCTGGCGCTGTCCAATAACATTTATTCCCTATTGTTGCATAAGGAAGGTCAGTGTTAGCCCGGCATCCTGTTTAGGAAACACTTGCACACGCCATCGCTTAGGTGTTAACAAGCCATGTTTTGAGTGAGGTCAACTCTGAAAGACAGAAGCAAATCTTACTTAATTTGCTCTTTACTTCTGTCCTTAAAACATTTTCTAGGCTATACTGGTTGTATACTGTACGTAGATTGATTTGATTTCCAATTAAAACGTTTTTCTCATAGAATTCTCCTCCCAACGGAAATGATCTCCTGGATAATATACAAATTTAGTTGACATCATCCAACACTGATACATTTAGCATAGAGCCTATATCAGCTTTAGCTAGCTTCCCAAAAAAAGTCAAAATTATACCGGACGCCGCCCTAGGGTGACTTGTTTTAGGGTGCTCCTACGTCATGATTGTGATGCTAGTTTTGAAAAACAGAGGCGACAAAGACATTGATGTTTTTAATAAAGCCCTTTAAATATGTCATTTGTAATGAACCGTCAAAACGTGGACCAGGATTAATGCTTCACTACAACTAATTTCTTTCCCATCTGCTTTTCATAGCTAGCATATTATCCTCTTTGTTCCTATATCATGTGGTTAAATGTTTTTGTGTCTGAAAAACAGACATATTTGTCAGATTTAAACTAGGCTATAAATAACCTCAGTAACGGTGCTGTATCTGGTGAAAGACGAGATTGATTTATTTATGATCAGTCACATTATGAAAATATTTGCAGTTATTAGTTGCTGTGTGTGTGTGAGAGATGTGTTTTAAAAGGACACTTTTAACTGTAAGACAAGAGGTTATTGTACAGCCGCATTCTAGAATTCGATTGAGGTCTAAAGCAGTGATTCTCAAACCTCTCCTGGGGGACCCCCAGCTATGCCATATATTAGATGTATCCCAGAACTAGCACACCTGAATCAACTTGTTAACTACTCATCAATCCCTTACCTGCTTGAATCAGGTGAGCTAGTTCAGGGCTGCAACAAAACTGTGAGATGGTTGGGAGTCCCCCAGTAGAAGTTTGAGAACCAGTGGTCTAAAGGTTTAAAAATATTTTAGTTGTATATCTTCGCCTGGCTACATTATCATTTGTCTTTTTCTCAGGGCACGACATATGAAAATTGTCTTGAAAATGAGATGCTACATCTCAAAGGGCTCTCCTTTCAATTAATTAAATCAAATGTAGCTATGGGGCAATGCATGCAGGGCTCACTGTTAAACTTTTTTCCTCCCCATCCCAATACAATCCCGAAGTCCAATTTCAACCATCCCAAAATGAACTTGAGCTGTCCCAAAATATATATATATATAAAAACATTTGCAGTACTTATTAAATATTTCTCCCAACTTGCTACGTTTTGATGTATTGAAAAATTGTGATGGCCATAAAAAGCTTTGCAATTGATCCTGACATTTAACAAAGAGACTGACGATGAACGTAAAGCATGTACACAGTAAAACATTATAGACCCATTTAGTTAACATCACTTCTTTCTAACTCAAAGAGCTCTGACAAGTTTTGGATTGTGAACTGAACTGTATGCGTTTTCGAAAGTGAAGCTTGCATTGATAAATTATGTTGACTTTTGTCAGAAATGTATGCGGTGACTGAACTTGGGTATTTAAATTATCAGTTGAATAAATAGGCAGGTGTGTGTGGGGGATGGGAGCAAGAGAAAAAAACTATTTGCAACAGAATTATTCCACTTCCATTTCACAGTTTGGCAAAAAAGACAAATTTGTTGAACAAATCCCTAGTTTTTAACCAAAATAAATTATTTGGGCCAAAAATAAAAGTCCAAATTTTGTAGTTTACACACATCTGAATAAGAGTCTGAAATAAAAAAAATGTGGCCTCATTAAAAAAAATTATATAATATACTGTATAAACAGACTTGAGTTTAGAGCCAAACTAAACATCTGCTTCCCTACCCAGTTATTCTGTAGGGCTGCTAAGAGGATCTCCATCATATTTCCCAGCATGCTCTACCATACTGTAGGTACGTTTATAGCATTTTGTTTTATGTTTGTGGACGTATGGTATATCAGTTGATAAATGAAACCACTGCTAATCAAATTTTTGTGATTATCATAAGAAGCAAATGTAATTTGTTTCTTGAACTTGTTGCACCCTATTAGGGAAATTACTGTTCCAGTTTAAATGCTTTTTTAAAGGTTGGTAACTGTAACATTATTGCAGATCTGTGCAGTTCTTCTGACTGCAGATATGATGTTTGGGGACATACAACCAGGACAATATCAAGGTTTTGTACATATTTCTCAATATTTTCCTCTACATTTTAAAAAATAATAATCATCCTTCCAAAAATGATTGCTTTGTGCAAAATGATGTCCTACATCATTGCAGATTTGGTATTTTCACTTCCTGCTTCTTGTCTGTAAAGTTTTTAGTCCAAAACATAATAAATTCATAGAAAAATTAGCATGTACGGTTCGGGAGATAATTGGCTTTGACACTCTCAAGCGTCAATCGACTTAGAAGGGTTTAATTAATAAAAGACCCATGGCAAGGTCATATAGAACATAAAGAGCGTAGATCGTACAATAGACCATCAAGGGCATGCATGTGTAAATATATGTTTAATAGAATAGAATGCTGTGTAATATAAAATTAAGGGCAATGATATGTAGATGTGCCTAATAAAACACCAAAGGGTGTAGATGTGTCTAATAAACACCAAGGCATAGGTATAGATGTGTCTAATAAACACCAAGGCATAGGTATAGATGTGTCTAATAAACACCAAGGTATAGGTATAGATGTGTCTAATAAACACCAAGGTATAGGTGTAGATGTGTCTAATAAACACCAAGGTATAGGTATAGATGTGTCTAATAAACACCAAGGTATAGGTGTAGATGTGTCTAATAAACACCAAGGTATAGGTGTAGATGTGTCTAATAAACACCAAGGTATAGGTGTAGATGTGTCTAATAAACACCAAGGTATAGGTATAGATGTGTCTAATAAACACCAAGGTATAGGTGTAGATGTGTCTAATAAACACCAAGGTATAGGTGTAGATGTGTCTAATAAACACCAAGGTATAGGTATAGATGTGTCTAATAAACACCAAGGTATAGGTATAGATGTGTCTAATAAACACCAAGGTATAGGTATAGATGTGTCTAATAAACACCAAGGTATAGGTATAGATGTGTCTAATAAACACCAAGGTATAGGTGTAGATGTGTCTAATAAACACCAAGGAATAGGTGTAGATGTGTCTAATAAAACACCAAGGAATAGGTGTAGATGTGTCTAATAGAACAATGGGACAAGGCACATTGAAGCTATTCTGGCTATTGTGTTTTTTTAGCAGAATATGAAGACCCTAGACATACAGTATGTGTATTACAATACACAATGTATATATGTACTATGTGTAGTAGAATATGAAAGTCAGAGCCCTCAGAGAAACTTGAGGAAGGAAAATTAGTTTAACTTAAATAGTTCCTTACTTATTTGATTATTATATTATTTGACTATTATATCTATACACTACACTATATTTTAGTATATTGTAATATCTATACACTACTTTAGTTAGTACTGTCTTTTATAATATATATATATACACTGGGCTATTTGTAAATAATTATATCTACACATTAGTAAGTATGTAATGTCTACACACTAGTGTGGTATGTTACAATGTCTACCTACTGGGCAGTAGTTAGTACAGTATGTTATAATACTGATATACTGGACTACATTTTGTAGTGAAGTGTTCCAACCAGTATTACATATGTTATTAAACTAGAATAACAGGATAATATTTAACTGTGACCCAGGAAATCAAGGAGACATCCTAAGATCAGACGAATCAGACGAAAAAGGTTAAGGTCAATAATAATGCCATAAGCACTGACCATGACATTAGCCTTTTCACAACTAAAACTACAGAAATGTCAGAATGCTCAAAAGTCAAATCACCTTTTACCACAGAACAAAATGTTACTAAATAAAATATAAATAATTTAACACAAAGATGTGAGAAACATGTTAACAAAAACACACATTTCAAATGCAGTCGATGGCAAAACGATGCACTCTTGATGAATGTTTTATTTTTTAGATTTGGCTGACATTTTGACCTACTACAACCCACCAATTGAAGCATCTCAGAGCTGCATTATCATCCTGTTGGGGGAAATATATTTTATCACCCTGTTGGAGCCTCTTTAGTCTGTAAGTCATACTACACTGACTTGGAATAGGATGGTTTTGATGCCCCTCAGTCTATTAGCACCACGACAACATACAGATTGATCTCAGAACTGCACATGAAAACAGCCGGTAGCCAGACTATTACCGGTATAAGCCTATCACAATCACTCTGTAATGATTACACATTGCTGTTGTTTTACTGTGATAATTCAATGGCACCACCTTACTAAAAGTGAGTCATGTAAAGTTCTAGAATCTAGACATTTCTTTCAGACGTAGAATAACGCTTTAGTAACGTGTTGATGGCATCAGGAGCAGTCGTACGCTTTCAGACAAGGGAAACCTGCTCCAGCATAGACTTTTCACTGTTGTTTCCTGACAACTAGAAACTTTGCAGATGTGCTACATTTTATTTTTACTAAATTTGCATGTGGTACAGTAACAGCATTCTGTTTATTTTTACTCAGTGATAAACATGGTATATTGTACATAAACCGTAATGTACTTTTTTTAGAGAGTGGTCCACCCTAACAACCGGCAACAGTATGCATAGTGCAGCTCAAGGTTATTTCAGTTACAGTTCTGGTCACCCAGCCATGCTCCAGACACTGCATTTTTTCACATACTAGGGAAATGCTAGTTTCTTTGTACTTCGAAGATCATCTCCAGATAAGCTATTTTTCTGGCATTGAAAAGCCATCCTGTGGTCCTACGGAAATACAAATGATTCCGTAACCAAAGCACTTTCGAGGCAGAACATTCTATATGTCTGAAAAGTGTATCTGTAACAAAGAGGAAAAGCAGTGATATCATCAACAAGGCAGTTCTACATACAGATAGAGAGGAGGTAGACTGCAGTATGGGGTGTTTATTATTGTCTGTGGTAACAAGGCCACTGAAACTGAAGTTTTAGTCTTGTAAAAATGCCAGCCTAATAATATTTAATCATTACCAATGAACTACAGCTCAAATACTTTGCCCTCCACCAAAGAGTTCTATATGTGTGTGGCTTAAACACAAATCAGCAGTTATTTCTTCTAAGCCTGAAAATGACACATTTTAAATGTTTTGCAGCACACGCCGCCAAAAAGATCAATACTAGACTTAAGTAACCAATTGGGAGTCTGTTACAATAAATAAATAATGGTTAATTTCCAATTTGTTGAATGTGTTTTTTGCTGAGCACCAATAATTCATCCCAACGTCTGCAATTCACTGACCTCTTCATTGCATTTATTAACAATTATTCTGTCTTCACATCATTCAGCTGGGCTACTGATATCCACTCACACTCAGCCCTACACACTCAACCCTACACACTCAATACACACTCAACCCTACACACCCCAATACACACTCAGCCTACATACTCAATCCTACACTCCCCTATACACAGTCAACCCTTCACACTCAACCCTACACTCCCCTATACACACTCAACCCTACACACCCCTATACACACTCAACCATACACACTCAACCCTACACACCCCTATACACACTCAACCATACACACTCAACCCTACACACTCAACCCTACACACACAACCCTACACACCCCTATACACACTCAACCATACACACTCAACCCTACACTCCCCTATACACACACAACCCTACACTCCCCTATACACACTCAACCATACACACTCAACCCTACACACCCCTATACACACTCAACCCTACACTCCTCTATAGTCACTGAACCATACACACCCAATACACACTCAAACCTACACTCCCCTATACACAATCAACCGTACACACTCAACACTACATTCCCCTATACACAATCAACCCTACACAATCACCCCTACACTCCCCTATACACACTCAAACCTACACACTCAATCATACACACCCCAATACACACTTAGCCCTACACACTGAACCCTACACTCCCCTGTACACACTCAAGCCTAAACACCCCAATACACACTCAACCCTACACACTCAATCCTACACACCCCAATACACACTCACCCCTACACTCCCCTGTACACACTGAACCCTACACTCCCCAATACACACTCAACCCTACACACTCAATCCTACACACCCCAATACACACTCACCCCTACACTCCCCTGTACACACTGAACCCTACACTCCCCTGTACACACTCAAGCCTAAACACCCCAATACACACTCAACCCTACACACTCAATCCTATACACCCCAATACACACTCACCCCTACACTCCCCTGTACACACTGAACCCTACACTCCCCAATACACACTCAACCCTACACACTCAATTCTACACACCCAATATACACTCAACTCAAGTATTGGTCTCCACAATGTTTGCTTCTTCATTGTTGTTAGATCTTTTTTTCAGTAGTTACTATGTATTTTGTAGTGTAATTACAAGCCTTCCATAAGTGTAAAATGCTTTATTGACAATTACATTAAGTTTATGCGAAGAGTCAATATTTGCAGTGCGGACCCTTTTTGCACAATCAAGACATTGAGTTTGTCAGAATTTGTGGGATTTTGTTTGTCCAAAGGCATTGGTCATCACCAAAGTGTGCATGGATGGTTGGAGGATGTGTTTTTGGCATGACACAGCACTAATTATAGCGCTCACCATGTCACCTTGACAAGGTATTTTCCGCATGGCCCAAACAACCAGAAAGGGAATTCATCAGAGAAAATTACTTTATCCCAGTCCTCAGCAGTCCAATCCCTGTACCTTTTACAGAATATCAGTCATTACCTCGTGTTTTTCCTAGAGAGAAGTGGCTTCTTTGCTGCCCTTCTTGACACCAGGCCTTCATCCAAAAGTCTTTGCCTCACTGTGCGTGCAGATGCTCTCACACCTGCCTGCTGCCATTCCTGAGCAAACTTTGCACTGGTGGTGCCCCCGATCCCACAGCTGAATCAACTTAAAGGAGATGGTCCTCGTGTTTGCTGGACTTTCTTAGGTGCCCTGACGCCTTCTTCACAACAATTTATCCTCTCTCCTTGAAGTTCTTGATGATCCGATAAATGGTTGATTTAGGTGCAATCTTACTAGCAGCAATGTCCTTGCCTGTGAAGCCCTTTTTGTGAAGGGCAATGATGGTGGCACATGTTTCCTTGCAGGTAACCATGGTTGACAGAGAAAGAACAATGATTTCAAGCACCACCTGCCTTTTAACACTTCCCGTCTGCTATTCTAACTCAATCAGCATGACAGAGTGATCTCCAGCCTTGTCCTCGTCAACACTCTCACCTGTGTTAATGAGGCAATCACTGACATGATGGCAGCTGGTCCTTTTGTGGCAGGGCTGAAATGCAGTGGAATTTTTTTTGGGGGGGATTAAGTTCATTTTCATGGCAGGACTTCACAACTCATTGCAAGTCATCCAATCACTCTTCATGACATTCTGGAGTCCAAATTCCAAATTCCCATTATCAACACTGAGGCAGCAACTTTGTAAGAATTAGTATTTGTGCTATTCTCAAAACTTTTGACCACAACTGTACACACTCAAGCCTACACATTGACATACCAGCATGCCAACGCACCGCACAGCGCGTCTCTGCTTGTCTGACTGTTAAATTAGGCATTAGGCCGTGCGCCTGCCTGCCTGGCTGGCTGGTTGCCAGTGTCACTATTCTCTGTCCAGCTGCTTAACGTAGAACCCACTAACCACAAAGCTGCTGAAACACAAACACACAAATATTACCACAGTCAGGAAGTAGACAAAATATTACATGTTGTGTACAGAACAAACTACAGAAAGAACACATTAGAAAAAAGGTCATAAAAAAACATCTAAGGGGACACCCATACACTCACACACACACACACACACACACACACACACACACACACACACGCACGCACGCACGCACGCACGCACGCACGCACACACACACACACACACACACACACACACACACACACACACACACACACGCGGAGGCACTGGCACACCTCATAACTCTGTATAATCATTACTGACTCCTTGGGAATCACGTCTGGTGGGGAGCGCGGCGGTGCAGGGGGATTGGGGGGGCAGAGGGGTGTTAGCTGCCCCTGACTTAGTTCAGGCATGCGTTAAACAATGTGGCCTTCCCTGAAGTGTGCACACTGAGTAAACACACACTACTACTACACATACAGTACATGCTCACTGGCTACACACAGTGTACACACACTACTACTACTACACATACATGCTCACTGGCTACACACAGTGTACACATACACTACACACTGAGTACATACATGTTACACACTGAGTACATATACTTTACACACTGATTACACATACATGCACACTGGCTACACACTGACTACACACACGCACATGATACACTCAGTGTACATCCATGCTACACATTGAGTACGCACACACAGGATACACACTGACTACACACACACATATATACACAATACACACAGAGTACACCCATTCTACACACTGAGTACATACACACAGGATACACACTGACTACACACACACACACACATATGCACACAATACACACAGAGTACACACATGATACACATTGACTGCACACACAAAAACACTACACACTGAGCACACACGCTGCTCACCTCAAGCTGAAACACAGTGTACTCCTCAGACCAGCAAACAATTTTCCCTCAACACACACTCACACACACAGGCAGCAATGTGAGAGGGTGTAGCACAGTGACTTACAGTGTTGCGGTAGCTGAGTGTTGGTGGCTGAGCAGTAGCAGCGGTTGTGTCAGTGCAGGCTGCTGAGCAACACAGAGACGGGGGGAGGCTCCTCTTTTCCCCCCTTGCCCATATGGGAACTATGAGAACAGAATACTAAACTAGATTCGGCTGTACATCCCTCTAATCCATGGTGCTACAATTTCATTGCCAGTGCGTTCCGGTGTCTCTAGCAACAAACAAGGCATGTATCCGTTCTGCTTTATTGACTAACGCTATTTTCTAACGGTTGTGCTCACAGCAAAACAGCCAGTCAGATCATTTTGGGAGCGCTACAGCACCATGGGAGGGTGTCAACATTGGCGCTACCATGTAACAACCTTCAACGTTTAACCTTCACGTGTTTGTCCGCCAACTGTCCACGTAGACAGGTTGCAGTATGTGCAGCTGCATCTCCAACACGGGCTGCCGTCTGCATCACCTTCCCAACCTCCACCTCCTCATAACAGACAGCAGAGCACTGAAGCGTGGTCATGTCATGTGACCAAACAGATCTTAATGATATGCTGCCAACTGCAACACCCTTTGACCTCTCCTGTCATCCACCTGACATGTCTCAAACACGTTTGAGATTAATTTACTGCACATTGGTGACAAACCAGAAACAACATGTTTTCTGGTGTTCGGTAACACTTCAATACCGATAGATTATCTGAGAGCAAATGAAAAGAATAATCCCATTTAGATGGATGCATGACGATAGAACAGAAGTGTCTCAACGCCCCCTAAAATGAACAATCCGCAGAGGGCAATTAAAATAAAACACTCACCCAAAATCATCCTCTGTCTTCTCTAGCTGACTGCTCCTTTAAAGTGCCCTCTCGTTTCAGCCACTCTCTCTTCTTCAGGGGACAATGGCTCCAAATTCTCTTTTTTTATTTTTTCTTACTCTCAACGCTCCTCAGTTCTCTCTCTCTTTTGCTCTCCCGTCTCTGCCTCTCTCTCTCTTTCTCTCTCTCCCCCACTCTCTGTCTCCCCCTGAACGAAGCAGGCAAGTCAGAGCGGCAGTAGAAGTGCATGTGAGTAGAGCCTGCTGTCGATGCGTCTGCCTCTGCTCACGTCCATGCTGTCTGTCTGTCTGCTTGTCCGTCCTCCCCAGGTGACTGGCAGTGTGTTGGTGGAGGAGGAGTGGTAGCTGCTGTTGTGCAGCATGTCTCAGGTAAGCTTAGGGACAGTCTGGGAGGGGTGGGGGGGTAGAGGGTTAAGAGGGTGTCAGTAAGCAGAGAGAGGGGGAGCCTAAAATCTAACTACCCAATCACAGACTGAGAAGTATGTACTGTGGCTAGATCTAAATCTTTTCCATAGAAGCCAGAACATCCAATGTCTTCAACAAGAGCTGAACGGCTGACCAGAAAATTGTGTTCGGCGGGGACCGTTTCTGAGAGGGACTTTGATACACTGTCACTCTGGTGTCTGCTTTACAACCACGCTCTCTCTCCCCGTGTCTCTCTCACTCTCTGTCTCCTTGTCTCTCTCTTTCTGCCTTTTCTTTTTTGGAATTGGGAATAACCTAAAGCCACTGTATATGCCTGTGCTGAGCGAGCTCTGATTGGTGGCAACCTCAGCCAATGGGAGTGTCGGCAGGCATTTGTCATCACGCCGAGTGTGAGTCCTGAAGGAGGCAGCGCTGGACTCATGATGTTGTGTGTCTGGTTTGCATCTGCCTCCCCTACACCCCTCTCAACACCCATCGGTCCATTCAGACAGACAGAATGTTTGTCGGCTTGCGTCCCCTGTGTTCTCTTTTCGTTTACCAGCCCCCCCACCTTTCTGCTCTTTGACTCCATGTGACCACGAACTTGGATTAACATTGTTCTTCCCTTTTTCTCTCCATCACATCCTTTTTTCTCATCTAACCTGTTTCATCCTCTGACCTGTCTCACCCACTGACATTTCTCACCCTCTAATCTGCCTCACTCTCTAAAGTGTACTCACTCTAACCTGTCTCATGCTTTAACCTGTCTCACTTTCTAACCTGTATCAAAATTGAATTTGTCTCAACCTCAAACCTGTCTCACTTCCTAATTTGTGTCACCCTCTAGTGTGTCTCACTCACTGACCTGTCTAACCCTATGATCCGTCTCACCTTCTAACCTGTCTCTCTTTGTAACATGTCTCATTTGCTGACCTGTCTTACCCTCTAACCGCTCTCACTATCTAATGTGTCTCACTTCCTGACTTGTCTCACCCTCTGACATGTCTAAGAAAGATCTCTCTGTTCTTCCGCCCTCTAAGGGCAGAATTCCGATGCAGGGATGGAAGGAAGAAGAGGGAGGACGTAAAAAGATATGGGGTAAAGGCAGGGTGGAGGAATCATGAGGAGGGGCAGAGATTAAATGCAAGCTGACAGAAGGATGAAGAGACACGGAGTGACAGAGGAGGGGAGGGGATGCAGTACGTAACAGAAGAGATGCATAGCATGATGCCTGTGAACATGACCAAAACAAGACTACATCCTAATAATAATACTGGATCCTGTTATGCAGTCTTGGCTACTCACTCAGCAACTTCCCCTGAAAGAAACACATTTAGTGGCTGATTAGAAGCGCCAAGGCATTATGGCTCTGCAAAGTAGACAGGCGGTTAAAAGGGAGCGACCGGTATAAAAGAAGGGCTTAACAAAACTGTCAAAAATTAATCTCCTGCGGGACAAAGCACATGGTGGCAAACACACAGACATATACTGAAACACATGGCCCAAGGCTCGCCACAGAAACACTGCTGCCTGAAATCTTTAAAGGTGACTTTTCCTCTCTCTCTCTCTCTCCCTCTCTCTCTCTCTCTCTCTCCTCTCTCCCTTTCTCTCCCTCTCATATCTCTTCCCCCCCCCTCTTTCTTGCTCTATTTTTTCTACTTATTTGATTGGTCAGGCTAAATTAGTCATTGTGAGGAGCAGGGAGAGCATGATGTGGGAGCTGGTTTACAGATGCCAGGGTACTAATGATGGGACTGGTGAAAACCAGGCTGGAGGTGGATTCATTTTCAAAATAGTAAATATTAACAGAATTTAAATGTTGGAGCATTAAGGGTTTTCTTTGTAATGTGGACAGAGATGGAGGGCTAATACTAAAGATTTATATTTTTGAACTACACTGTAAACCCGAAAAGTTGAATTCACTTAAAAAAATTTAGGTAACCGATTGCCTTAAAAACATTAAGTAATGGGTTTTTGAAAACTTGAGTGCATTTAACTTAAATGCATGAAAGGGTGTAATTTTTTAATGCTTTTTAAAGTTAAATGCACTCAAGTTTTCATAACTCATTATTTAAAGTTTTTAAGGCAATCGGTTACCTCATATTTTTGAAGTGAATTCAACCTTTCGGGTTTACTGTGTACAGCCCACTTTTGTAATTCCCTCATGAGGAAAAAGTACCGATAAGTATAACCCTACCTTTACCAGAACTGGTCAGCCATATATGCTCACTACGCAAGTTGCATAAAGCCCCGCAGATTACGTAAGTCAATTCTCTTCATGTCAAGCCGGTGTAAATTAATGATGGAAAGTTCGACTCTAGTTAATGACTCTGATCTTTTGGAGTTGTTCAGTAAAAATAATGAATATTTTGAGTCTTTTCGTTCATTTGATTCACGACTCTCGAGTCAGTAAAGACTTGTTTAAGATTAACAAATCTTTAAAGAACTGCATGTCACTTGTGTCAATGTTTACAAATTCGATGAGAGGATGAAGTGGAGTTATCATTCTGGTCACAAAAAGAGAAAAAAGTGAATTGCAGGAACAGCAATCAAGTAAACTTGTGTTCTCTCCTCTCCAAGGTTAATGTCAGCAAATAACGCTAAGTTATTATACAGTTACTTTGAGTTGATGGGTTAGCTTGCAATGCCTTTGCTTCTCTCTCTCGCTGTCTTGCTAAACTAGCTAGCTGAGCAGTGCCTCTCTTGTTATCTAGTCCCTCAGTCAACCTTTAGTTACAACTCTGGACTAATTCAAGATGGAAAGCAATGGATTGACATTGACTATTGCTTTATATATATTGCATTTTAAATGTTGATTAGCTGGAGATACTGGGCAATATGGATAGACGTAAATAATAACCATCAAGTATTCAACCAAGCCATAGAATATAAATAGTATTTTATACTTAAAATTTTTAAAAAGGCACTCTTATGTTTGTCAATAGAGGAAATGCTGGATCATCAGCCACTGCAAGCACTCAGTTGATCCACATCCATCCTCAGCCACTACTAACACCAGCAGAGGTGTACAGCTAGGTGTACAGCCAGCATGCTGTAAATGCCCAGGCTGTAGAGGGAACCAAAGCTAATCACATAGCTGTATATTTTTATTTTAGAGACATACTGTAGCTGCAGCCATATCCTTATAGCCTATGTAGGCTTATGTTCACATTGTATAGCTAATGCTAATCACACAGCTGTATAGGTTTTATTTTACCATGTTAAAGGCCATGTTGCATGTTAACCACGACTGTTGATTAATGGGTACATAAAGCACTCAAGATATGTATATCATTTAAAAATGTCTCCAAATTGTGTTAAAGGCCAGTTTTTGTAGTTTTTGTTATTAGCTGTTTATTTATGCAATTCTGTGATGACGTAACTTTTAGAAAACATGGAGGAGACTAGCCTCAGCCTAGTACTAGAACTATGGCGACTGACTGGGATGAGGAAGAGGTGGCAAGAACCACTAATAACATGTATTATGGCCCACAGACGTATAATTTCCAACCTGTCAGACCTGAGAGGGCAAACGAGGAATTGCTGAGACCTCATGGCCGTCAAAGCCAATTAAATGCATGGTCGAATGAGAGGAGAGTTGGTGTCCTGGTGAGTTGCAATCATTTAGCAACGCAGCAACGAGTGGTGAAGATGGTCTATGAACATCAGTGCATACAACAATTACACATTTATTTTACTGTCAGTGAATAGCACTGAGTGAATGTTAATGTCTGGTAACACTTTATTTTGAGAGTCCATCTCTAGATGCTCTACATATTATCTGCATACTGTCAACAACATTTTAACAAACTATCTACTAACCCTAACCCTAATCCTAACCTTAACCATTCCCCATATGTTAAACCTAACCTTAACCATTACCCTAAAACATATTCTAAACTTACCCCTACCCTTGAAATACACAATTAGTTGCTTATCATCAGATTGTTTGTTGATAGTTTGTTGATAGTCATATCTGTAGAGCACATACAGATGGAATGTCAGACTCTCCAAATAAAGTGTAACCTAATGCTTTCTTTATATCTAGTGGCAGTGATCATGTCGTTCATTATTGTTCATTTCAGATAAGTACCAGTAAACGTATCTAGAAATAGAAGGCATCATGCTAGCTATGGACTAATTTACCAGTCCCACCTGTGAAATCCCCCCCCCCCCAAGATAATCCCTAATTAAACCTTTCCCCCAAAGTTGTAAACACATTTCCAATTTGATATCCCACGATTTGATGGTATCCTACTAGCTCCAGTAACAACATATTTGCGTAGTGTTTATTTCTAAGTGTTTACCTCTCCCTCCGGATGAAAATGTGTCGCTGTGTTTTGCAGGTGCTTGTGTGCGTGGTGCCGTCCCATGGTAACTGTGGTGGAGAGCTTGTGCTGTAGGGAAGTGAGTGCGTTGTGGTCACTTGTCAAGGAGCTCACCCCGCGACCAACAGATGTGATGTGCTTCACTCAGCATCCAGGATTTGAGGCATGCTGCCTGAATCCGTTTGTGCTGAAAATAGCATACACACATTTCGCACAACTTGTACCCACTGTCTGAGGATTGCCTTGTCCTTGATAGGGAAGCCATGGACGCTGTGTCCTGTTGTGGTAGAGTTTTTACACCCAGCACAAACACAGTAGTTCACCATTCTCAATCTACCTACCGACCTACCTACCTATACATCTCTCTCTCTCGCTCTCTCGCTCTCTCTCTCTCTCTCTCTCTCTCTCTCTCTCTCTCTCTCTCTCTCTCTCTCTCTCTCTCTCTCTCTCTCTCTCTCTCTCTCTCTCTCTCTCTCTCTCTCTCTCTCTCTCTCTCTCTCTCTCTCTCTCTCTCTCTCTCTCTCTTTCTCTCTCTGTATATATATATATACATATATATATATGCTGTCTACGTATATATATCTAGGCTCTCTCTCTCTTACTCTCAAGGGTCTCAAGGCGGGCTTTGGTCTGTCGTCTCCCCAAGGTGACATAATGCAATGCATTGTGGGCGAAAGGAGAATCATTGCAATAGCATATAGGGCTATAGGCTTACTATATGTTTATATACTGACAGGAATATTCTATAGACGTTGTTGGATTTAATAAATACAGTTTGTTAATACCCACGTCTGTTTTGTATAGGTCTACTTATTTTTACACTGACAGATGGAGCAAACTGATTTAAAGGAGGGAGGATTACAGTGGGAGCCCTGGGGTGTCAGGTGTGACTGTGTGGCAATGGCAAATAATGTTAAACAGCTCACGGGTCAGGTAGAGTCCCCCTTAGTAGAATTTCGCTGAAGACCACAGGTAGTTCAGGATCAGCTCTGAATTTCACCATCACATTAAATTAGAGCCAGGTGCACCAAAACATGTGCAAATGATAAAAACTAATTAGTGTAACTTGGGAGCATCCAGCCATCAATAAAGCTTAGAATCTTGCTCTTGTTAGGTTCTGGCCGTATGGGTGTGTGGTGTGACATCATGCTAAGATCAAAAGACCTATCCGAGGCACTCCGAAGAACGATTACTGATGCCCATGAGCCTGGAGGGGTTCAAAGCCATGTACAAGCAGTTTGAAGTACATCATTGTCATGCTCTTAAAAGTCTCATCTCCCAGAATCTCAGGTTAACATCAAGAAACCTACAGGCGTCTTTTTCCAGAATCAATGTCTTAAGTGCCTGAGTCAACTGTCTGAGAGAGACAAGGCCTGGCCAACTTGTCACCACTGAGCAAACCATTCATTCCATATTCTACCAGAGTATTTTTAAGGAGAGTGTGAGGCCTTCTGTCAGATAGCCGAAGCTGAACTGAATATTGGTCTTGCAACAGGACTCTTCTCAATGAGGCACAAGCAAAGCTTCAACATGGCTCAAAAGGAAGCAATGGAGTGCTGTGGAATGGCCAGAGTCAAAGCCCAGATTTCTTTGTGTGGACTGACTGGGCTTTACGTGCAAGAACGCTATTAAACATGACACATTTAAAGCAGTACTGTAAAGACAAGTGGACAAAAGACATTCTCCCAGTCAGGGTCGGATAGACAGTTAGAAGAAAGGGCTATGTTAGCTAAATGTTCAATGGCAGCCTTTACATTTAGGGGAGTACTTCTTTTTTGCAGCACAATGAAATTACATGTCTGTTGATCTTTGGTATGTAAATGAATAAGGATAAAATGTATTTATTTATTCCCCCCCATTTTTCTCCCCTCCCATTTCCCACTAACCCTGCCTTTTCGGCAGCTCCACAACTTCTTGGACAGATGCCGGACGACGAGAGGCGCGCAGATGGTTCATCCAACCACAGGTCGTCGAGCCAACGATTCTTTTCGTTCAGGACACTCGTTTAATGTCCCATCCCAAAGATGGCACCCTACACAGGGCAGAGTCACCTTCACTGTCCTGGCATATATGGATTTGATCTATAGACCACAAGGAGGAGCAGCATTTTGTTCTGCAGGGACCGACCAGGCCAATCCCTGCTTAGATTCAGAGTCAAACCAGCAATAGAATATAGGATGCTATGCTGCTACTATTTTATATGATCTGTATTATTTTGTGGACTAATATGCACATTTGTGCAAATAAAGTTATTTTTTTAAACTTCTCTTTTGTTTCTCTGTTTCTCTCTCTTTTGCATAAAGGAACAGGAGATCTGTTCCTTTATTCCTCTGACTTACAGTCCCTCTATCGCTCTTTGTTTGTTTGTGTGTGTGTGTGTGTGTGTGTGTGTGTGTGTGTGTGT
>JACXGM010009413.1:0-15085 GCA_016801145.1 Umbra pygmaea
TAGGAGTAGCTCCCCTCACACAGCTGATCCAGGAGTAGCTCCCCTCACACATCTGATCCAGGAGTAGCTCCCCTCACACAGCTGATCCAAGAGTAGCTCCCCTCACACAGCTGATATAGGAGTAGCTCCCCTCACACAGCCGATCCAGGAGTAGCTCCCCTCACACAGCCGATCAAGGAGTAGCTCCCCTCACACAGCCGATATAGGAGTAGCTCCCCTCACACAGCTGATCCAGGAGTAGCTCCCCTCACACAGCTGATCCAGGAGTAGCTCCCCTGAATGTGGTTGTGATGGTTGAGGTGGAAAAAAAGGAGGAGCTTGTGTTACAGAGACATTTCTTGGGAAGGCACTGGTTGTCTGATCCTTGCCTGGCTGCTTTAACCTCCCGCTGTAGGCAGGCAGTAAGACACACAGAGAGGCAAAGACTTTTGGAGGAAGGCCTGGTGTCAAGAAGGGCAGCAAAGAAGCCACTTCTCTTCAGGATAAACATCAGGAACAGACTGATATTCTGCAAATGGTACAGGGATTGGACTGCTGAGGACTGGGGTAAAGTCATTTTCTCTGATGAATCCCTTTTCCGATTGTTTGGGCCATCTGGAAAACACCTTGTCCGGAGAAGACAAGGTGAGCGCTACCATCAGCCCTGTGTCATATTAACAGTAAAGCATCCTGAGACCATTCATGTGTGAGGTTGCTTCTCAGCCAAGGAAGTGGGCTTACACACAATCTTGCCTAAGAACACAGCCATGAATTAAGAATGGTACCAACACATCCTCCAAGAGCAACTTCTCCCAACCATCCAAGAACAGTTTGGTGATGACTAATGCCTTTTCCAGCATGATGTAGAGACTTGCCATAAGGTAAAAGTGATAACTAAATAAGGTAAAAGTGATAAATAATTGGCTCGGGGAACAAAACATCGACATTTTGGGTCCATGTTCAGGAAACTCCCCAGACCTAAATCCCATAGAGAACTTGTGGTTAATCCTCAAAAGGAAGGTGGACAAACAAAAACCCACAAATTCTGACAAACTCCAAGCATTGATCGTGCAAGAATGGGCTGCCATCAGTCAGGATGTGGCCCAGAAGATAATTTAAAGCATGCCAGGGCAGATTGTAGAGGTCTGGAAAAACATAAACTTCATATAATCATGAATAAAACCTTTGACATTTATGAACTGCTTGTAATTATACTTCAGTATACCATAGTAACTACTGGCAAACAGATCTAAAAACACTGAAGCAGCAAACTTTGTGGAGACAAATACTAGTGACATTCTCAGAACTTTTGGCCACTACTGTACATCTGATTTGATACGCTTTATCAGGTATATTATGTTTGTTCCTTCAGATTTGAAAATTTAGTAGTGTGTAGATCTTTCAGAAGGTAGGTGTATATATAGTAGGGCTTTCAGAAATTAGAGGTATCTGTAGCTTTCCGAATGTAGATGTTTGTAGAGCTTTGTTTGTAGAGTTTTCAGTGTAGAGCTTTCAGTGTAGAAGGATATTGAAGTAGTGATCTCAGGAGCCTCTTAATCAGAGACAACTGAGTGCTCTGCCATTTGGGTCACCATAGAAACAGCTGAATACAACTAGCAGCTATGTCATCAGATCACCACAAAACTACTGCAGCTATAACCTCTAATAATAATAATAATAATAATAATTATTATTATTATTATTATTAATTCAACTCATATAACGCATTTTAAAAAAACAAAGCACTTTACACAGTGAGGGTGAAAGCCCACCTCATCCACCACCAATGTGTAGCACCCATTTGGGTGGTGCACAGCAGCCATTTTGTGCCAGAACGCTCACCACACATCAGCTATCAGGTAGAGGTGAGAAGTTATATTTGAACACTCACCATACATCAGCTATCAGGTAGAGGTGAGTAGTTATATATGAACACTCACCACACATCAGCTATCAGGTGGAGAGGAGAGTAGGTATATATGAACACTCCAAGCAGCCACTTAGAGCCGGCCCTGATTGAATGCACAACCACTAAGTGTAACTGGTGGTAAAAACAATGGATATATGGACTATATCTAGCAAGCTTCTCTTGAAGCAGTGTTTGCACACCACCTTGTACTCCACTTATCACTGATGCATTATCATAACATTGGCTAAATATGTTGTCAGCAGCACTGTAGCCAGCATCAGAAAGATGTCTCAGCATTTCAGTGGACATGAACTCAGCATCAAGTTGATGCAAGTCAAGCAACCCAATCAGAGTATCTGGTATGGAATCACACACAAACCAATCAGATGCTCCTCTGGTATGGAATCACAAACAAACCAATCAGATGCTCCTCTGGTATGGAATCACAAACAAACCAATCAGATGCTCCTCTGGTATGGAATCACACACAAACCAATCAGATTTTCCTCTGGTATGGAATTATATACAAATCAAAGTATTACAGACGGATTCTCATCATTACACCTGTCCCTAATTCCATCACTTTTAATGCAAAATGTACTCAGTGTTTGCATATCTCTTCTTGACCTCTCCCAGAACCATGTGTGCCAGTGTTTGAATAATCTCATTTTTAATATCCTTGGATGTGTACTTGGCATTTATAGGTATGCCCTTAGCAATATCAGCAAGCCTGTGGTCCTTCTCTAAGGTGTATTCAAACTATTTTTTTTAAAGACCCGCAGCAATGTCATCATTAGTATCAGTGTCAAGGTGATCGCACTTCTCATTCACACACAGAAACTGAACAACAACACCAATGCTCTTATCTGAACGTATCTGTTCTTTTCAAGCTAGGTTTTACCAACCAACATACAGTCATTTGTTTCCCCGGTTGCCTCTCTGCATTTGTGCTCAGACCAGGTGGCTGCAGCCTGCACGTGACTGTTACTGGATGCATGCTTCTGTAGCCACGTCACGCTTGAGTGCCACTTTCCAGTTGTTAAAACCACGCAATGTAAAAACCAAATCCCTCTCACTGGCAGTGACATACTTCCGACAGGGGAAACAGAGGCATGCATCTCGCACAACAGAGTTCTCCAGGCATGGTCGTGTGGTACCAGGCAGGATTAAATGACCTGGATATAGCACTGAATGTGCGCTTTGGGTAGCTACATAATATTGGCTGTAATGGTGCATCACTATTCAAGTCACTAAAGGCCTGAAGTAGGGCAGCTGAAAGCGGAGATTGCTGTGGGGTAGAGCTTGTGGAGGGTACAGGAGCTGGAGCAGAGCTTGTGGAGGATACGTGGGCAGTTTTAGTAGCCTGAGCCTCTGATGAGCTCGATTTAGCAGCAGCATTGTTAACCTCTTAAGTTTCAGGATTCCAATTTGTTATGAACCACAATGTTTACGAATGTACCTAGAAGCAACCGAATGCCTTTGTTTATGAATCGCTTGCTTACAGGTTTGCTTACAGGTTTAAAAAACGATACATCACACAGCTTTGTATAAAGTTGGAAAGTGATGCAGGTCAAAGTAAACCTATGAGTGTTCACTAGTTTCTTAGAACATAAGAATGTATAAACTAGAAAAAGTTAGCTAACTAATGCTCCTAAGACACGAGAGACACTACTAACGCTAACGTTAAATGTATTGTTTATTAATTTATTTAGTTGATGTTAAAAAGAAAGAAAAGCAAGGCGGGGGAAAATGTTCATCAGTGATTGGTAGTTGGGCAAGCTGACAGGCATGCGCAGCTCATTTGCGAAAACATTGAGGGATTTGTGGTGGTGGTTTATGTGTGTTTCTTTATGTGTAATCTGTGAAGTGTCTTTGTAAACAATGCTACATTACTGATTAATGCATATAGCCTACTAGTATTGTATTTTTTAAACACATTTATAGATCCATGGTGAATGTATTAGATGGCAGTCGGCACGCCTAAAGTTTGGAGAAGCAGAGTACCAACACGGAAGCTAAGCAATGTAACGATACTGCTTAGTTCGATTCAGAAAGTCACACAATAACACAAACTGATCAAGACAATGGAAGACCAGCAGTAACTCCCATGTTCTGTGAGGGAAAAATGACGAGGTAGCAGCAAAACCTATTTTAACACATAAAAATATTTAGAATATTTTCACCGCTTTGCCTTGCCGTCAAACAGCTGTGTCCGACTGGGAACTGAAGCCGTTATATGCTGTCTTCAAAGCCACCAGACTCATTTGACAAAAACAGTAATTACCTCGCAGAACACGAGAGTACGAATAATGACACACAATTCTCAAAGACTGGCTTGGTTCAGTCAAGGAGGACTGGACGCCCGGGCCGACCCGGTGGCTCAGCTCAGCGACATCTCTCCCTCCCGCTCAGACAGACACACAAAAGACTGACTTGACTGGCAGCCTGACAAATTTTGGAGGCGGGCTGTAGGCTGCCCACCCAATCAGATGTTAGAAACGATACTGGTATTTATTTTCTGTTTTTCCTAAATTTTCTTAACCCTTGATTGGGTGGGCAAGACGCACGTCTGAGCCCACACCTGCCTATTGCTAGCACCAGCCTCGATGACAGAGGACCCGTGTGGATTCTGCAGCGACCGGCCGCTGCTGGCGGAGACACTTGGTGGTCTCTGTTGTAGCTGGCGACTGCTGGTGGAGACCCCGATTAGCTTTTTAGTTGCCGCTGGATGTGGACCTCAAAGACCTTCTGCGTTGGCTGTTGTGGGTCTTTCGAGGGTCTCAGCTGTGGTAGGTGGC
Organism: Umbra pygmaea; assembly: GCA_016801145.1. Taxonomy (NCBI): domain Eukaryota; kingdom Metazoa; phylum Chordata; class Actinopteri; order Esociformes; family Umbridae; genus Umbra; species Umbra pygmaea. The sequence goes on from JACXGM010009413.1 coordinate 4,687, forward strand.
CTCGGACCCCTGAAGGTTTCTCCTGCTGGTGACGTCGGTGGACCCCCAGGGATCATGACTGTCACTGCTGGAGGGTCTCTGTAGTTGGCGTCGCCTCTCCGATGGTCACTGTAGCAGCTGCTGGTGTGAGATCCCCGGTCGTAGTTTCAGCCGCCGTCTCACCGGTGGTCTCAGTAACTTCAGCTTGCTAGGGAGCACTGGAGACCTCCTAGCTGCAGTTGGCTTGCTAGTGATTTCAGGTGCCAGCGCCCATGGCTGTGGTATAGGGAAGGGAGCCCCATCACTGACCGCAGGCTGCAGTGATGTCCACATCTGAGAGGGGAGGGGTGTGGCCATCACTGCGTGAGGAGTCCAGGGGTCTGTCCCCTGGATGAGGCGCAGCTCGATGGGGCCTCCGGCACAGGCTCAGTAGGCGGGGCCTCCGACACAGGCTCAGTAGGCGGGGCCTCCGACACAGGCTCAGTAGGCGGGGCCTCCGACACAGGCTCAGTAGGCGGGGCCTCCGACACAGGCTCAGTAGGCGGGGCCTCAGACGCACAAGTTCCGTAGGTGGGGCCTCCGGCGTGGTCCTGGCATCTTCCACCTCCGGAGGGTAGGGCTACAGGATCCGACATGATGTAGGGCTCTACAGGCTCAGGCCCAGACGGCAAGCATGGCAAAGGGAAGTAGGTCCTCCTCCAGGGTGGGTCCTGGGACGACTGAGGTCTCTGTGGACCAGGTGTAGGAGGTGGACCAGGTGGACCAGGTGTAGGAGGTGGAGGAGGTGGACCAGGTGGAGGAGGTGGAGGAGGTGGACCAGGTGGAGGAGGTGGACCAGGTGGAGGATGTGGAGGAGGTGGACCAGGTGGACCAGGTGGACCAGGTGGAGGAGGTGGACTAGGTGGAGGAGGTGGACCAGGTGGACCAGGTGGAGGAGGTGGAGGAGGTGGACCAGGTGGAGGAGGTGGACGAGGTGGAGGAGGTGGACCAGGTGGAGGATGTGGAGGAGGTGGACCAGGTGGAGGAGGTGAAGGAGGGTCCCACTGGTCAACTAGCAGACCCAACTTCCTGGCAGTCGACTGGCAGCCGGATGGTAGAGCGGGCAGGGAGTGCGCCTCTAGCCAATTAAGATTTGCGCTCTGGGGATCACTGCCCGTGTCCCCCTCACCTTCTTCCTGGTCCGCCTACCAGCAAATAGAGTCACTGATGTCCCCATCGATGTGCTGCTCCTGCTCCTCTCCGTCGTCCTCCGTCCAAGCGGGCCGATAGGAGGGGAGGAATTTTTTAAAAAAGAATAATTAAAAAAGAATAATACACTCAACACCAGGTTACACGTGACATTTGAACTGAGGGAGCGGGAAAACCAAACCAAAACAATGCACACAGACACGAGAATACACTTAAACCAAAGAAAGACAACATAAACCTGTCAGAAGACCGTGACAACAAGAAATACTTCAATGCACGAACATGAGTATGAACATTACGAACTACATTCACATCCATATCCATTATTATTATTTATTATTATTTTCCATTATTATTCCATCCCTGTGAAAATAACATATGCAACAAATAAACATTGTCTTTTGAGAGGACTTGTTCTAAGGACCTAGCAGTTATGTACAAGACCTGTAATATACCACTGCATGACAGAAGAACTTCATTTTGGGTATGTTTTTTGTCATTGTAAGCTCTGCAAAAGCCCTGTTTAGAACACTGTTGTGTACAGTACCAACATGGTGCAAACAGCTCAATTATACACAGAATTTGGAGAAGGCTATCAGGCTAGACATGTATCTAAGACCACTGGTGTACAGACATATGACTCCACTGGTTTACAGACATATGACTCACAATGTATTTGGCTTAAAATGACTCCACTGGTTTACAGACATATGACTCACAATGTATTTGGCTTCAAATGACTCCACTGGTTGTACAGACATATGTGCCTCACAATGTATTTGGCTTAAAATGACTCCACTGGTTGTACAAACATATATGACTCACAATGTATTTGGCTTCAAATGACTCCACTGGTTGTACAAACATATGACTCACAATGTATTTGGCTTCAAATGACTCCACTGGTTTACAGACATATGTGCCTCACAATGTATTTGGCTTCAAATGACTCCACTGGTTATACAAACATATATGACTCACAATGTATTTGGCTTCAAATGACTCCACTGGTTGTACAAACATATATGACTCACAATGTATTTGGCTTCAAATGACTCCATTGGATACCACTCACCCAAGACTAGATAGTTATTTATTTTATATAAAAAGTGTAATGCCTTGGAATACATCTCAGGTCTAACTCACATCATGAGTCCACATCCAAAAAAAACCTGGTTTTGTTGCTGGTTTTAGACTGATCGTTCCTACTGTCATTGCCACAGCCAACCAGGTAATCCCAGGACAGATTGGCCTAGAGCAGTCCTGGTTTGCTGTAGTGTGGGTTCAAATCCATCACACTTTCAGCAAAAACACTCTCCTCTCTATTCCAATTGTCTCTATTTTGAATAAAGCATTACAATGCCTAAAAATATGTTTAACAAAAATGAGTAGTTAGCTTACTAGTTCTATTTGGAACGGAATGCCATAAATACACGTCATTACTGTCCTCTGTAACTGCACAATGACAGCTGATGCGATATGAATAGACATAGGATAATGCAGCTTTACTCTGTAAATGTGTCAGTGCAAAGATGAGACAAGCAAGTATTGCATACTATATAAACTACAGCGTGGGCTAGTATAGGCTACAGGCCCTGTATTACATCCACTCCAAGGTTCTGCACCCACATGCAATGACACTTGAATTGTAGCTCATGTATTCACAGCTAAATCTGTCTGCCGAATCTTGACCATTACACACAGTTGGTATTTCAAAATGAACTTTCAATCTGTAAATTGAATGGAGCCTATACATACGGCTATTAGAATATATATATAGGCTACCGTACATACTATAGGCCTATTAATTATGGTGTTTGCTTATGTACAGCGTGCAAGATTCACTGACCTGGGAGGAAAACACCATTAAATGTTGCGACATATTAATTTAGCATAACGCGTCAAGGACAGTGAAATACGGATTTTCTTCAAACACGTCTTGACAGCAGACAAAGATAATGCGAAGAGTTACCAACCTGCTGCAGAAAGCTGTGCCTCTGGAACTCCGGCGGCGCGAGGCACGGTAATGATGATGCTTGGGTCGCTATGAGATCTGCCTCTCTGCAGCACGCAGGGCTCCTCCACCACATCTGAGGTAGCCATGGAGATGAAGACAAGACTACAGATACCAGGCAGGCAGACTAACGGTCTGACCGTAAAATAAAATACTGAGAATGTTACCCGCGTCAGATATACACAACAAGGTCGCCACGAATATACATCAGCGGCAGTGGCAATAGAGAATGTATTCGGTTTGACAACAGACCGCAGCTACATTTTGGAAGATTTAACCAGAGAATTTTAAAAAAGAGACGTTACCCATCATTGTGGCGTGCGTGGCGCTCTCCCGTTATGCGTGTGCCAGCGAGTAAACGCGCGTACACTTTAGATGAAGGGGTTTGGGAGCGTGCTGGTAGCCTACACAGGCATGTTTGTCCGAATATGAAGGATTTGGGCACCGGGAAATGGCACCTTGGAAAACATAACATTTTCACAGTCAGAATGAGACGGATTCTGTAGCTAATCCTCTTTTTGTAGACTTCTTCAGCCACTTCTTCAGCGCTTTCGATACGACAAAAAACATTATAGGTTTATCTTTTGGAATAGTTCTAACATTTTGTTGAGCAAATAGTACAGTCAGGTTTTTTAATTTGGAATCTGATTGAACGGGATTCATTCCTGACCCCTAATTATTATTGTAGAATGGTCACGTTTTGCTATACACAATTAGAATCATCTAGCAGTTTTACACAATTTATTTTAAAACTTATTGGATATTAATTATTATTTTTAGACACTTCAATACAGTATCAACATCTTAGAAGCACCTTTGTCATGCTCTAACACTAGGTTATCTGGAAGTGGTAACTATATATACTTCTCCATCTCCTGGACAAGGTAGTGCTATGCTATGACTTCCACACTCTCAAATGTAGGCTACACAATTCCACAAAATGTATTCATCAGATCCCAGGGCCTACGCATGCACGAAATATTTATTAATATTGTGAATAACGTAGTCTATGAAAAAACAACATTAAACAACTACATAAGGCGATACATGCTTCGTCCACAGCAAATCCTTTTTACTCCGTACCAGTAGATGGCGGTGATGCCGGATAGTTTTCATTTTCCAGTTGTTTGAAGTGTAGTAGAGTAGATCAAAGATTTTCTGAGAAGGTTCACTGTCTGTCATTGGGTTCACCACAGTGTCAGAGGGAAACGCTTACAGACACAATGTCAGAGAAAGTTAGTAATGAAACATCCGACCACAGCATGGACTTTGCAGTGCCGGCGGGTAGTGGCGCATTAGCAGAGTCGCATGACCTTCGAAGTATTTTGGTCACCAGTGTTCTTAACCTAGAGAAGTTGGACATAGATCTGTACAGGTAGCTTGTTTAGCACTACTTCCTGCTCTGTAACCTCGTTTTCCAGCAACCGACCTTTTCTGGGGATTAAGATCATTATTTGCCCACTGTCCAGTATGTTAGAAGTACAATCCCGAAGTTGTGTTGTATACGTAAATAATCGTTGCTTTATAAACGTTTTAAAACGTAGGCTATCTTTGGGAATGTAACATCCAGTGTACAGTAAAGACTGTCATTAAATATAAATGATAATCATCAGCCAGCCCTACAGTTAGGATGTTATTCACCTCTGTGTGAATTACATTTTAGTTTCCTACATTAATTAACAGTTTCCTTGTGCTGTCTGGCTGTTACAGAGGGACCCATCACTGGGTTCCCCGTAGTCGTCGCCTGTTTGGTGGTCAGATCATCGGCCAGGCGCTGGTTGCCGCAGCTGATTCCGTCGGTGAAAACGTCTTTGCTCACTCCCTCCACTGCTATTTCGTACGAGCTGGTGAGCTGAAACTGTCTGCATAACTACTTTTCCTGAATATGAACACTACTTTACTAGAATATTACTGCAACATTACTCGTATATTAGGATTATCACAACACAACCAAAACATAACCATACTACTTGGTTAAGGCCGGTGGGGAGGTGAGGTTCAGTTAACATTACCACAGCATGTAACACACAGGTTAAACCCCTGCATGTTTTTGCTCCAACCCAGTTCCAAATTACCCACAGGGTTAAAGATTGCCATGGGACGGTAAACACAAACCCTACTAACACCAACTGATCCCTTAACCCTAACTCTGGACTTCCAGGTGACCCAAAAGTTCCAGTGTTGTACCAGGTGGAGAGGATCAGAGACGGTCGTAGTTTTAGTGTACGGTCAGTGAAGGCCATTCAACATGGTCAACCAATCCTCATCTGCCAGGTCTCCTTCCACCGTGACCAGCCATCTCCTTTACAGCACCAGTTCTCTATGCCTTCCGTTCCTCCTCCAGAAGACCTGCTAACAGTGGAGGAGCTCATACAGGGCTACCTCAGGTGATAACAATTATAAACACCTAACTTATTGACACAGTTTTTACTTTACAGTATAACAACCCCATGTTATAGCATGACAGCTGTGTTGTGTGTTTCAGTAAGCCAGACTTGGCAGAGAAAGCCAAACAAGGCCTGACCAAGCTGCTAGCTGACGAGGTTCCTATTGAAATTAAACCAGTCAACCCTCCAGACATCCAGTACCGCCGTGTCAGGGAACCTAAGAACCTGTTCTGGGTCCGGGCTAGAGGACACATTGGTAAGATCGAGGGCAAAAACTATATTGGGATTACTTACATTTTGAAACAATCTCTAAATGGCTACTGAGTATTACATGTACATTACTTTGACATCCGAGAGCACTATATTATCCTGTATGTTAACTGCCACTATAGCCAGAACAGCTACACTCCATTTAAACGTATATTAATTAGCTTAGCAGGAAAGTTGGGAAAACATGAGAACAGGTAGTACCTTCTCACGTCACCTTCACCGCGTCCCGGAGAATGCTGGCCAATTATCATCACCTTGGGTCTTAAGAGCCACTCATACATGTAGCCTTATTTAACGAGGAGCAATTAGTGTTAATTTCCTTGTACGCGGACAAGACAACAGCGCTTTCAAACCCCAGGCATATTATGTCCCAACTACAAGGTCACCGTGCGAGATTATTAGTGTTAATGCTGTGGCTGAAGTTCCTTTAGCAAGCACAGGGGTACCAGGCAAAGCTCCGGTTGGTAAACTATGAATAAGCATAACCAGAATAATTTTGCTCGCCCAATTTGTCAGTTTTTTATTTGTTAAAACAGTTTGAAATATCCAATAAATTTCGTTCCACTTCATGATTGCGTCTCACTTGTTGTTGCTTCTTCACAAAAAATTTTAAATAAAATTATTTATGTTTGAAGCCTGAAATGTGGCAAAAGGTCGAAATGTTCAAGGGGGCCGAATCCTTCGCAAGGCACTGTACTTATGTACATGTGCTTTTTATTTTTTTATTTTTAATATATTTGCTAAGATTTCAAACACACTTCTTTCACATTGAAATTATTGGGAATTGTTTGTAGAGGGTATAACATAACAAAGTGGAAAAACTGAAGCTGTGAATACTTTCTGGATGCACTGTGCACATGTATATACTTTATATATATATATGGTGTGTTTCCAGGTGAAGGAGACATGAAGCTCCACCGATGTGTGGCAGCGTATGTGTCAGACTACTCCTTTCTGGGAACCACCTTGCTCTCCTTCCCTGGGCAGCGTGCCAACTTCGTGGCTTCTCTGGACCATGCCATGTGGTTCCACAACATCTTCAGAGCTGACCAGTGGATGCTGTATGAGACCGAGAGCTCCTGGGCAGGTATGGACATACTGTGCACACACACACAGTATATACATACACTGTAGAAACCCAGACGCACTGTACATTAGAGGTCTAAATGGATACACCAGACCCAAACATCTGAGGTCCAATCCGGGAATCAAACAGGTCTTAATCTCAATAATTCCGTTTTGTTCTCAGATCTGGATCGGATATGTCGTAAATGCGATGAGTCACAGATACATACAGTACTCAGCATAATTAATTACACTCCCTTTAAAAATTAGGATTTGTGTCAGTTTCTCAGTGACACCAGAACTATTATCTGAAATCTCACAAAACGTCTTAAGTTCTGTTCCTGGTAAATGCTAAACGTGCATTTTGTGCATGGGCTTTAGCAGTGACTTCCTTCATGGACAACACCCTTGCATGCCACTCTTGTGCAGCATACGACGTATCGTGTCACGGGAAACATTCACCTCCGTTTAGCTTTTTACAGCTTTAGCTAACTAATGAAATTGCATGGCAATTTTCTTCAACTCTTCTTAGGACAAAACTCTAATCTCTAGGTCTGAGTTTCCGTGGACGGCCTGGACGTCTCAGACTGCTTGCCACAATTAAATTTTGCTACTGTTTTTCGACTGATTAGCAATGCTTTACTAATTGTCTTGTAGCCCTGACAATTACTTTCTGTTTCAAGACATTGTGACGTTTCTCTTTGATGTGGTGCCATAATTGTCAGAATTGACTGGGAGGAGATTGTACAGGTTAAATAAAACCCTTAATTGTCAATTATCTTGCAGCAACCTGTGTGATGATTGGTTAGACTCGTCTGTTTGTTGAATTTCAGTTAATTAGTATTTTACCAAGTTGAATTCCTAAAAATCTTCATTGGGGTGTACTCGTATTGCAGGCATGGTGGCCTACATAGCACTGTGGCCTCACAGCAAGAAGTTTCTGGGTTCGAACCCCGGTCGTCTGTGTAGAGTTTGCATGTTCCCCCTGTGTCTGCGTGGGTTTCCTCCGGGTGCTCCGGTTTCCCCCACCCTCAGAAAAATTGCAGGTTAGGTTTGGGACTACAGATAAAAATGAGCATTTATGCTATAATCTGGCTCATTTACAGTCTGTACAGAAGTGTAAGATTGTTCATTAATGTCCCGAATAATTATTATAATTTTTTTAAGTTTATGGCTGTAAATCACTGTTAAAGGATCACTCCAGACCCATAAACAACTGAAAAGAATCATTGTGCCGGCCATGTTTCCAACATGATAGGCACTAAAAATACCTTCAGTGCGTTCGGTAATTCCCAAACCGGCCACCATAAGTGTCTGGAGATTTAAACAGTGCTGTCACCGCAACCTTATTGAAACTACAACTAGATACAGGGGACGTGTTTTGTTGACTACCTGATCTTTATTTGTCCGTTTTATTCAACAATCAACACGTTTCTAAGATTGACTTGATTGATAACTAACAGTTTGTAATTAAATAAATGTTGCGATGACCTCACTGCAGGCATCTCCGGACACTTATGGTGGCCGAGTTGGGAGTTACCGAGACCTCACATAGACAATGTAAACCTCACATGGATGATGTAAACCTCAAACATACAGTTACGGAGAATGTTCCCCTTCTGGCTGGTTCCCTGTGTTCACTCCTCTGTGTGTCTGTGTGCGCGTGTCTGTGTGCGCGTGTCTGTAGGGGGCAGCAGAGGGCTGGTCCAGGGCCGTCTGTGGAGGAGGGACGGGGTGTTGGCTGCCAGCTGTGCTCAGGAGGGCGTGATCAGGGTTAGCACCGTGAAGACTGACAGCAAGCTGTAACTGTGACGACCATACGCAGGCTGTAACTGTGACGACCCTCAGTAAGCTATAACCATAAAAAGTTTCCTTGAGGACATTGTTATGTTGATGACTTTAGGCAGCATCATTGGTAAACAGTCTCAGGCTGATGTTATGCCTCCCACAATGCACTAGGATTCCAGATCTGATTGATGGATGATAAACTCTGTATTTATTCACTTGGACAGAATAACCTTGTAGTTAGTAGGTTTGATTGAGATCATTTCTTGCTATGGTTGCTAATCAAGCTATGCTTCAGGCTTCTTTTAGGAGATGCCAGAGTTCTGGTTTGACAGAGCTTGTTATGTTACTAATCCAGCTGTCTGGAATACGCCATTAGTTTTGTAGTCCTCACTCTAGGTTTCAGACCATCGATGTCGTTAAAGTCAGTAATCCTTTGAAACTGATTTCTGGATTTTGGGGGATTTAGTAAATAAAAGGAAGAATCAGCTTATCATACTTGCCAGTTAAACAAAGGATACACTATGGTAAATACAATTATAATTTCATCATAGCTAGTTATCAGTTAAAACACAAGGTCCAATCACAATTTCAGTGCCTATAGAAAATCATCATACCTTAAATTGTTACATTACACCCTGGAAATTAAAATGAATTAAATATAACTTTTCCCCGCTGTATTTACACATTACAACCCTTGACATCAAAGTGATAATAACATTGAAAAAAATTCTGAAGAATTATTAAAATGTAATTAGTGAAACACCTGGTTTCGATAAGTGATAATCCCCTCAGGCTTAGAGTAACCATTATAAACTTGCTCAGATACAACCAGTCACTTCCCAGATCACACACCATGCTAATTACCCCCCAACTGACATCAATTGTATGGGTTTTGATTACTTCATAAGTGGAAAGCGTATGGCACCACCAACACCTTGCCTAGATCGGGCCGTCCCTCCAAACTGGATGACCGAGCCAGAAGGACATTGATCAGGGAAGCTACCAAGAGGCCAATGACAACTCTGAAGGACTTATGGCTGAGATTGTCATAAGCATAGACCGACCAATCTCACAAGCCTTACACAAAGCTGGCGTGTATGGCAGGGTGGCAATAAAGAAGCATCTTCTGAAAAAAGGCCACACGGAGTGCAAATAAACACTTGAAAGATTCTAATGCCATGTGGCAAAAGCTTGTGTGGTCAGATTAGTCCAAGATTTAACTTTTTGGACTGAACTGCAAGTGTTATGTTGGCAAAAACCTGTCACAGCACACCACCCAAAACACACCATATCTACTGTTGAGGAATAATTACATATGAGTATCTTATAAAACAGTTTAAATCAGTTTAGAATGTTCTAACTAAGTAGAGTGTGCAGAATAAGGTCATCTCAAATTGCAGACTGTAATTTAAAGGCCTATGAATGAGTCAGCACTGCTTACAGAGAGAACAGTCAAGGCCATCGTGGCTCATGATTACAGGGAGCAGATCGCTTACAGACGGTAGATAGCTCATTGCTCTTTAATCTATTCTATATTAGACTGTGATATTATCCCAGATCACATGCATACATACTGTGTATGTGTATGTATCTCACAAAAGTTATTTAATTTACAGTGTAAATGCAAGCTGTACACTCACTACTCTACATTGTGGCAAAGTGTCATTTCTTTAGTGTTTTCACATGAAAAGTTATAATCAAATATTTA
>JACXGM010009414.1:5000-27613 GCA_016801145.1 Umbra pygmaea
CGAGATCTGACGAGATCTGGCGTACTCAGGGTGGTATGGCCGTAAGCTAGTATATAATTGTAACACAGTCCTTATATCACTGATATCAGCCCAATTTAAAATTCGACATTATATTTTTTATTAATTTCAAAGAAAATGCTTACAGCACCTGGTATTCCCAGGCGGTCTCCCATCCAAGCGACCCGAGAACCGTGCGACATTTAATACAATGAACCCCGGCGACCCCGCAAAGCTCCACGAGGCCTGTGCGGCAAGTCTACGGCCGACCACCGTTGGTACAAGGTGCAGGGCATCACCAGAACCCTAGATGCTATGGCGTGCCGCAGGAAGCGCTCGTCCGGTCACAACATGATCAGCATGGATCTGTTCACAAGGGTCACCAAGGACCTGACGGCGAACCCGCGGAGCGAGCTCGAGTGGGTGCCGGAGTACGTGAGAAACCTGAATGCGCCCGAGGTCAAGGGCTCCGTGATCAAGGAAGAGCTGCTGTGAATATCCAGGTCTCACGCCCTGACGCCCGAGGCCTGCAGACGCCTCTGGAACAGGAGCCGCATGTCCACGGGGATAGGCGTCGCGGTAGACGCGCAGTGCAAGGACGTGTTCAACCGAAAGAAGACCGCGGTCGACGTGGGCCCCGTGGCTCGCCTCGTTCTCGCGCAGCTCGAGGCTCTGCGCCTGACTCCCATTTGCGCAGGCCTCAAGGTCGCCGGCGTGCCCAGGCCCGACGGGTTTGGGGAACCTGGATCCTACACGTACCACAACGGCTGCACGCGAGGCTGCAGGTCTCTCGGCGACACTTGGGGCTTTTACACCCAGGTGGACCTCGTGGCCCGCGACACCGTAAGCGACACCGTGACGCTGCTGGAGCTCAAGACCAGGAACAATGATGTGCTGGACCGGGCCGCGTTGTGGCGCTACAACACGCAGCTGTGGCTCACCTGGGTCACGTTCTCGCTCACGTACCCGAGCATGGCCGAGCAGTCCGCGGCGTACCTGGTGATAATCAGGCCGGGGACCAACCGGGTCACCGTGCGAGGTTGTCTGAGGCCCACCATTTCGAAGAGCGTACGCGCCAAGTTCCCGTGGCTGACCTGTTTCTGCCCCCAGGTGCTCAACTGTCTGACTCCCATGTGTGTGAACATGAGAGTCGCCACGCGCCCGGCCTCCGCGGCGGATGCCGCGGTGTCGAAGAGAGCGGCGGCTGAGTTTCTCTCGGTTGAAAAGTACATTCCTGTAACACAAGTCGCTGGGGTCTAACCTCCTCCTCCTCCTCGTGGTTAGACCCCAGCGACTTGTGTTACAGGAATGTACTTTTCAACCGAGAGAAACTCAAGTGCTGCGGGAAGAGTGTAGACGCGTCTCGGACGACGAGTCTCGTGTTGATGGTGAGCGCGGCCAAACTTGCACCGATGCGGTGTCCTGAACACGCATGCATGCACGCACGTGCTCGTACATCTGTGCACAGAGTATACGTCATCCAAACCGAGTTCGGTTGTCCAATCCGGACCCCGCACCCACACCCCGAAAAAAAAGCCATTCAACAGTGTATATAAACGCTTCGACCGAGGATGTAGACCCCGTGTGTGTGTGTATACAGCTCTTGACTCCTCAAATTAGCGGTGTACTCTATCCCCGTTCCACGTGTGGCCAATTGTGTAAAGCTCTTCTATCGACATGGGTTTGAAACACAACGCTATCCACGCGATGCTCGCGAACCCTCACCTGGTGCCGTTCGAACTGATCGAGAGACCGCGCGAGCGGCAGGATTGGACTCTGATAGACCATCTCATGGTCATCTACAAAGTGAAGGAGAGCGACTACGTGGAAGACGACCTGCGGGCGTCCATAGTGAACATGGCCAGAACGCTGGCGGGCGCCTACGTGTGCGAGAGCGCAGACACCCTGTGTTTAGTGCTCGTAAAGGATGGCGCGCAGGCTCAGAAGCCTGCCGTGAGGGAGAGTCGAGAAAACCGAGCACCTGTACCTCACATAGACTTCAGTAAGCGCAATCTGCCCGCCATAGAGTACACCGCGATGAAGCTATTGGCCGACATGGGTATGAAAAATAAGGTGTTTCTAGTGACCGGTGCCAAGGGAGCCTCATCTGAAGGCGGACTCGTCTCGTACAGGGCACCTCAGTCGTCGATAACCTGGTGTCGTTCCACCGAACGAGAGCGTATTCGCTGACGCGCTCGAAGAAGAGCCGCACTCTCTTGAATTCGCGATGCCCAACGTAGACGCCGGCTACGTCAACGGCTCCATTAACAGACCCGAGGGACTCGAGTTCACCGACCCCGAGACTCAACACGTGTCTGTGATGCGAGACGCATGTCTAGAATCCAGGAGCACAGAGGCCGAAATGCTGCTCATTGAGTTGGCCAACATCCTGGAGGGCAGCGTGACCTTGTGCACCGGAGACTCGGACGTGGTAGCCGTGCTGATGGCTTCCGGGCGCAAGGGTATCACTCTGAGGATGGACAACAAGAGCTACCGGGAGGATCGCGACATGTACACGTCGACGTTCGGGGAGCTGCTGTTTGCCAAGCCCGAGACCCGAGCCTGGGACGAACTACCGTTCAGCGACAGGAACTCGAGCGAGGATCGGTTCCGTGTGCTGTGCGACGTCTCGGACGAGGACCTGGACCTGGTGATATCCGTTTTTGCAAGCCTACACGTGACGTTCGAGGATGTTCTGAGCACGCGGGGCAAGGTCAACTTTGAGAAAAGAAAGAAGAAGAAAGTAGCTCTGTACCTGAGCGGGATCAGGGGATCTCTGTACTGCACCTTTCTGTCTAGGTTCTTTGAGTCACGAGACTCGCAGGCCATATTGGCCCACTTGGAACTGGCCGTATACCATGGCCAAATCAGCGCAGAGAGGGTCTGTGAACTCTTTGAAATGTTATACCCTGCGTGTGCCGGCGAGAAGAGAAAGATCTCGTGTCTGCTGGACGACGATGCACCCGCTGATCTCTAGCCAGACCACGGTTCAGAACCTAAGGCGAGCAAAGACCTGAAATGGGTCTTGAACGCACTCAACAGGTTGAGCGCCGCGTACAGGAATGGCACGGTGCCGAGGGGCAGTTACGGACGTTTTCTGAGGTTGAGCCGAGCGGGCAGGCACTTTTTCGTGCGCGTAAAAGAAGATGTACTCGAAGACGAGAAGGTGAGAATGGAAAAGCTGTTTTTCATGGCGCTGTGCGGCACCGATTACAACGTTGTTCCCAGGGGTCTGGGCACCAAGAGTCTGATGACCGGAGCGGAGATCAACCGCAACGTTTTCCGCGTGGTGCAGAGAGCTCAAGAGTCTACTGTGGGACGCGGGGACGCGGGACTGCGACCTTTACAGTGTGGGTAAGAAGCTGGCCGTGTTCGCCAAAGTCCCCGCAAAGACCCAGAGCAAGTACTGGACCGAGGCGAATTGCGTATTGATGGCTAGGACCATGAAATACGTCTGCGAACTGTGGAACCTGGAGAGGCCGAAGCCCGGACCCGAATAAGGGTTCTCTGTGCGCGACGGCATAGTCAACTTTGACTGTCGCGAATAATCGCTGTTTGTCAATGCCGTGAATTACATGTAATGGGGAAAGGTGATGAATGGGTTCTCGATGTCGATGCTATCCATGGGTTTCTATGCGTGCAAGACAAGGCTACCGATGTACTACTGGTTCTACCGGGACAGTGTGTGTGTGTGTTGTGTACAATAAACTCTAGCGCTGTCTCTCAGAGTGTTTCTGTACCATAATGCTTTGAACTAGGTCCCGCATGTGAGGGCCGGGACACTGTTTGTGTATTGAACAAATGATTTCCACTTGTAATAAACTAAAATACTTTCAAGCGTACGTGTGATGCCATTTCTTACATATCTCAAGCACATTGAATCACATATAACAACAAGAGTTCACAAATTAAAAACTGAGACACAATTGCCATATACACTTTCCAGAATAGGGTATGATGTTCCATAAATGGGTTGAGGGTCCCTAGGACCTGATACACCTTGTGTGTTACACATAAATGCACACAGAGAAAAGAAGCGAGACTGCCTGTTTGAGTAAGGTGACAGTCAAACACTGGGCTTTTCAATTCAACAACTTTATTTCAAATACACAGATACAACTCATACCTAGTCCCCTGCGAGGACCAGAACACTGTTCATGTGTTGAACAAATGTTTTTTACTTGCAATAAACTAAAATACTTCAAACGTACACTCTATGCTATTTTCAATATATATATATATATGTCAAGCTCATTGAATCACTTATGAAATAAATACCGAGACACAACTGACATGTACATTTTTCAGACAGGAGTCTGATGTTTTTAAATGGATAGAGGGTGCCTATGTGCTGATACCTCTTGTGTGATACACATCAATACACACAGGGAAAAGAAGTAGGACTGCCCGTGTTAGTAACGCGGCAATCAAACACAGGGCTTTTCAATTCAACAAAAAATGTATTTCGTTCTAAGACAGATACACAGAAGTCATGACTTTAATTTGTGACACACGCATACACATCGCGGTTTGACACACTTGGGCTTAACAAACACAAAGACATCTTTCATGGACATAATTTCTGGAACGTCAAACACATGCATGTTTAACGAAGCCACTATCATGGAAATGAACTGCCGGTTGACTTGGGGGATGCTAGTGTCCCTGCACATTTCTTGCAGCTGCCTAATCATAACATTTTTATTTTGCCTGTTTTTCATGAACTCTGCATATTCTTCGGGAAGCAGTTGACCATATTTGTCCAGCACGTCCAGCGCTGCATTGACATATACAATCAGCCGGCTGTAGCAGGGGTAGCAGAATCATGGACCGTAGATCGTGGACCTTATCGCCGAGTACGAAGCGCGCATTCTCTTTCACATACACCGCGGGAGGATCTTTCCTGACTGAAACAAAACATACCAAATTTAGGTTAGTTAAAAACCCTAGGTTTTCTAAGGGGCCACGCCAGGGCTCGATTTCGCTGTACATTTGGTTTGTACTTACCAAACTTCCCCTGCGGTCCATTTGATTCCAGATCTTCATACCAATGTCTCTCGCGGTCATGGAAAGCCCGCATGAATCTCTTCGCTCGTTCCTCCATCTCGAGACAGTGGTCGATGACCTTGCGCATTATCTTAACATCATTGGTCTCTCCGGAGTGGTAAGACCGGAGCAGATCCTGGCCATCGGGGTCTCTCGTCAGTACAGTATCCAGGAAGCTTCCAATGAACCCAAACCTCTCCGCTATGTCGTGCTTGTAACGCTCCAAGTCCTGGGAATACATCGTAGAGGGCTGCGAGCGGGCCTGTGAGCTGTGTAACGCTACATGTCTCTTACTGTGGAACTGTGCCGTTGTGTGTTTATATGGTAAATTCTAAACTCTGGGCGTGTAGCCACATTTGATTGGTTGACTGCATGCTCCCGTGTTCATGTGCGCATTGTGTGCACAACACGTCTCCCCTGTGTATTTTGTTTATGTGCAAACAAACAGTCAAACACAGAGTTTCAATTCAACCACTTTATTTCCTTTGTAACAGTGAGTGTACAAATACAAGTTTCGGCTGCGTTTATATATGAGATGCACAGTTGCGCTAAGCAAACACCAAGAAATCTTCCAAACGCATTACATAGGGAACGCCAAACAGATGCATGTTATGCGCACACACTACCGCGGAGATAAACTCCAGGTTGCTCTCAGGGATGCTAGTGTTTCTGCACATTTCTTGCAGCTGCCTAATCATAGCATTGATGTCGAATTTGTTTATCCGAAAGTCTGCGTATTCTTCGGGAAGCAGTTGTTCATAATGCACCAGCAGGTCTAGCGCGCGATCAATGTCCGTGATCCTTCGGCTGTCAGAGGGTAGCGTGATCACGGACCGCAGATCGTGGACCTTATCGCCGAGTGCGGCGAGCCCCTTGTCTGTGAAGCGCCAGGCAGGAGGCTCTTTTCTGACTGCAATGAAACATACAACATTTAGGTTAGTTTAATAAAAGTATTACAGTTAAGTGCGAAATCTTGCGATCCATTCCAGGGCTCAATTTTACTGCACATTCGCGTCGTACTCACCGGAATTGCCCTGCGGGCAGCGCGACACCAGGTCTTCATACAAAAAATAGTATTTCTCACGCAAAGCCCAGATGAATCTCTCCGCTCGCTCCTCGGTCTCGAGGCAGTGTTCGATGACCTTGCGCATCATCCTAACTGGATTGGTATTACTGTTGTAACACCACAGTAGATCCTGCCCGTCGGGGTCTGTCGACAGGACATCGTTCACGAAGCTTTTAACGCATTCCAGCCTCTCCGCTATGTCGTGCTTGTAAAGCTCTAACTCCTGGGAATACATCGCAGAGTGCGGCGACCGGGCCTGTGAGCTGTGTGGCGCTAACTGTCTCTTACTGTGGACCTGTGTCTCACTGTGTGTTTATATGGTAAATTCTGAACCCTGGGCGTGTAGCCGAATGCGATTGGTCGAGGGCACGCTCGAACCACGCAAAAGAATCCCAGGGTGCTCTCGCAAAGCCCCGTGGCAGCAACGACAACATCAACAACACTTGTGTACTGTTGTTTTCATGTGTAAATAGTTTTGTGGTGATCCTTAGGTCTCGTGACGTCCACAGTAGTAATAATAATAATAATAATAATAATAATAATACCCAACGGGTTTATATAAAGACTCTGTGAAACAAAACACGTCTTCTGAACCGGGTTTCCTGATGTGTAACTCCACGAAATGTTTGTTGATTTCCACGGTTAGAATCGTGAGGAAAGCGAGTGGAGAGGAGCGACCCGATACGCTCTCTCGCTGCTGGACAGGAAGCTGCGGAGCATGAACGTCAGCGTGGCGGTGAGCGCCATGACCAACAAGGCCGCGGGCACACTCATGGAAACGGGCGCAATGGATGGCGTCTACACGTTCCACAAGATGATGGGGTTCAAAAGGGAACTGTTGGACAACAAGCTGTCGCGCGATGACTTTACGCGGCAGTACTGCAAAATGTACTGGAACGTGATCACTCGTTTCAACACACTGAGCCGGTCCGAATTGCCCACGGCGCGGGACACGGACCCAAAGAGACGGCACGCATGTAGACAACCGAGACCCGAGTCGTGCGCAGTGTGCAGCGAGACATTCGCGCTGCTCAGGGTGCCCAAGAGTCCCTTGGAGCTGGCCCCGATGGAGGACGCTCCGCCGTTCCTGGGGATGAACGCGCTGATCGTGAACGAGTACGGTCTGATGAACGTGGAGATGTTCGAGAGGATGCTGGCCTGCCTGGCTCTCTTCTACGGGCCCGACAGGGGCCCTCTGATAGTCTTCTCGGGCAGCGTCTCTCAATTGCAGCCTGTGGGATCTGGTCTGCGCGTTTGGGAAACGGAGCGCTTCGAAGGGCTCCTCGCCTCGTCGACGCCACTCTTTGTCAACAGGCGGCAGTTCGAGGACCCGGGTTACGCGGAGGCTTTGACGTACCTTCAGTTCAACGTGGTCACGGAAGAGTCTCGGGGCATTTTCAGAAGCCAGGTGTCCGTCCGCGAGACCGACGTCATGGACCCCGAGTACGAACCTGACAAGCTGCGGATTTTCCACCAGGACCAACAGCAGATTACGTACACTGCGGCGTACATGAACAATGTAAAAATCAAGGCCGGCATCGGGGACAAGTTTCTCAGCGTCGCTCGAACCCGCTCATGTCGCAAAGGACCGAGCGCCTGGTACGACGTGCTGAAGCAGGCTGCGCAGGCGCTGCCCAAGCTCTTTTCGGTGCCCAAATACCGTCCCGGGATCCGCTCCACGGAGAGGGAGTATCTCAAAGTGGACAAGCTCTGGGTGGGCTGCAAGGTACGAATGATCTGGCACATGGAATTTAACGGTATACAGGTCGCGAGCAAAAAGACGCAGTCTCTGTCCTCGCTGTCGTCCGGGTCGCTGGGCACGCAATGCACCGCGGCTCAGCAGCAACAGCAACCCCGTTCCATCACAGACATGGAAGGCGTCGTGCAAGGCTTTACTTTCAAGCGAGAGAGTCAGTTCAACCAATTCTACGTGAACGGGTCTCAGACCGGAACCCTGTACAAGGTGGCACCTTCCATGTAGAAGTACATGAACTGGACAGTGAGCACGCACTCGCTGGCCAGTCTGGTGGCGATGAACACGTACGACTGCCAGGGCAGCACCGTGCACGGGCAAGTGCTCTACCACCCGCCCAGACATTTCTCCATGTCACTCTCTAGTGTGGTGAAAAGAGAGAATCTACAAATGACAAATTGCAACTTTGCCGAGACCGTCGGAGCGGTGGACTTTTACAATGACAGACTGGTGGCTTATCGCAAGAGGGTCGAGATGAACTATTCATTTTGACGCACCTATACACACACATACACACACATACACACACCATATGCACATCTGTCTCTACACACAAACACCCTCCAGTCATCAGGCCTCATTGGATCTATCATCGTCAACGCTAGAACCACGCGCTGCAAGGGCAAGGAGATGAGCGCGGACGCTACGTGGCATGAGCTAACGCTTGAAGAGTTGATATGCCTCACGTCGTCAAAGTCCATAACGGCACTCTCCGAGGAGTACGAGAAGAAGCCTAACAGAGTGCCGCTGTTTATCGGCAAGCCGAGTGCTCTGATTGAGCCGGACCAGAGTCTCACGCCGCCCCGGGCCAGCGCGCAAGACGATCTCAATTCGTACATCGTGCTAAACTGGTGCCCTTGGTTCTCGCGGACGTTCAGCGTGCTTTCGGACACAAATCTCAACTTGCTCACAGTCAGGTTGCTCAGGCTCAACAGCGACGAAGCCCCCATTCTGCTGGAACTACTAGCGGTCGCGGCTCTCGTCCTCAAGCAGCCCAACGTACCGTACGCGCTGACCTGTGGCGATGTAGCTCAGGCTGAGTTGTTCCTATTCCGCGGCTGACTGCCTGCCTGCCTGCCTGCCTCACTCACTCACTCGCTGACAGACTGACTTACAATTCGACTCTTCCGCAGTCGCTGGGCACTCTCTCGAGACTCGCGAGTCGCCATGGACTGAGCCGCTCTCGGGAGCCGCGGGGCTCATTTGTGTCCCCACTGCTATGGTCATCCACCATTGATTGGCCCGCGGATCGCCGGTGGTCTCGGTGAGATGTCCCAGATACTCGCACAGGTCTTCCTGTCGCTCTTCGTCAGGCTCATTTTCGAAAAGGCTCCGCCACCATCTGACATCCTTGAGAGTACCCATGTCTCGCCGGAATCCGCGCTCGTCTCGTTGTCACTTGAGTAAAGCGCCGGTGTGGAAACACAGTCTAGCGAACCACAGGGCGCAGTTCAGTAGGACCAGTGCGCACAGGGCTAAAGTGATGCACTGATCCGCGCGACTTTGTCACTGCAACCGTTTCGTCTCTCCGAGCTCAGCATGGTCAGAATGAAACCTCCGATCAAGGTGACGCACACCGTCACAGACCACAGGGCTCCCAGTAAACCCCAGGCGAACGCGTTTCGCAATCTAAGTATGTGAACAAAGAATGTGGCGAAAATTAGCACGCTCGAAATGCACTCGAGTATGTTAAAAATGACACCCTTGACACGCTGTACTTGCGCACAGGTCTGATTGAGCCATCACGCCACGGGCGGGAGGTATAGCGGGTAAACGTTCATAGTCATCATAGTCAGAAAGGCACACAGGATCAAGTCCTGATCGGGCAAAAACTTTCTGGGCAACATGTCTCGTACACGGAGCTATCCAAAGCTTTGCATGGTGAGAGAATGTAGTGTCTTTGCTTTAATGTGTTCTACATCAATTTACACTTGGACCGCTAGTTTCGGTGTAACAATCTAGCGAGTCTCCCGTGTTGCCGGCCAGCGTCGTGCTCTCCAGATTTGACACGGTCTCGTGTCCGATCGTGGTCATCCTGTCGAACACGCTGTGGTTATAGTAGCGCCACTTGCAAAATCCGTTGCACCTGAAGGTGAGCCCGGCCTCCGTCCCTATGTGCACGTAGTAGCAGTTTCGGCTGTTTCGCAGGTGGTCGTGCAGGTCGTCTTCCTCGGTGACCCAGATGAGACCTAGCGTTGCGCCAGCTTCGTCTCCCAAAACGGTGACATTGTTTCCCGTGGCAGGCACGGACTTTACAATCAGGTACAATTTCACAGCGTGCTGCGTAGCGCCCTTGCCCGGAACCGTGGTGTTGTCGACTTCGCCCGTGTGGTACATCGTGCCCGAGGTCGACGCGATGGAGCCCACCAGCTGCACGACTCGCATGACCAGGGACGGCTTCGACGCGATAGAGTGTAGCACGAACCACAAATGGTCACTGAGGATGGGCACGTTCTTGAGAGCGAGCTCTGTCACGTTGGACACCACGGTCAGGCGGCGCTGACGCTGGGTCTGACGGACGCCCGTGTGGCCGTCGCATCTGATCATGTCGTGAAACTGCCGAAGCGATTTGTTCCACTCTGAGACAAAAGTGTGAATGGGGATCGCGGGGATGTACAGCTCCTCGACGCCGGTGTAGCCACTTATACACCTCTTGGCTATCAGAGCGCTGCCCTTGGCGATGTACGTGTTGTACAGGTCCACGATCGACGAGTAGTCCTCCGACTGCGCGGCTACAGGCATGAGTCTGACACACACGTCCCGATGCGAGGACTGTGCTTGGTAGTCGTCGCGATCAGTTGAGAGGGTACGTGTTTGAAGTCGAGACTAGCCAGGGCCAGGTTGTTCCATTGCCCCCTGTGCCCGTTCGACCCCGCGAGAACCACGTCGTTGTCGCTGTGCTCATCGTTCGCCAGGGGCCTCTGAATCGACCCTTGCTGTTGCACGGCTACCGTCACGCGTGTTTCGTCGAGCATGAAACAGATGGACCGTTGAGAGGTCATAGTGAGCGACCGCAGAGAGTCTCTGCGTGTCGCGAGTGTCAGATTGTACAGCGAGCGGTTGCGACGTCGCATGTCGTTAGTGGCCTGCTTGCTTGCTCGCTCGCTCGCTGTTCCGAGGAACAGCTCACACCCAGACCCAGTCACAATACATGTCCCTGCACGGCAACTATCATGAATATGTCTTAGGATGAGGCACACAAAAAGACCCAGTTAGACCAAAGTGTGTTTTTTTTTGCAAGTTTTATTTCGCACAAATAATACATCAACACGCATAATACAGAAAAATAAAGACAATTTTACACAGGGTGTATCACAACAAGTATGACACCGAGATCCGCGGTGTCAGGGCAATGTTATATGTCATATATATATAAATAATACATTTATAAATAATACATATATAAATATATATATATATATAAGATGTTTTTATGTACGTTTTTTTCTTTTACTACTTTGCGACAACCGCTGAGATGAAATCTGCCACAGAGACTGACGTTTTCGGCGAGTTGCATCGAGGCGCGGGTACCGAGTATCCGGCTTGTTGTTTGTTCATCATGGCCGCGTTAGACTGCTGTGGTTGATACTGTTGGTCGTTGGACACTGACGGCGAGGGTCCCGCTGCGTCTTCCGTGTCCATCGTGACCACTTCGTTGCTCTCCTCGCCCGAGCCGCGCTTTGAGATCTGCTTGTTGAGCTCGCGTAGTTCATTGAGCAACGTGGCGACGTCCACGGGCTCACCGTCGTCCTTGTCTTGTTTGCGCGCACGTTTATAAGGGGTGTCTCTCGCCAGACTCTGCAACATATCCATGTTGACCCGGTCAGCCGAGGACTCTTGTGACATCGCGCTACGCTGTTGTTGTTGTTGTTCTAGTAGCACGTCTCTTATGCTGGCCTTTATGGAATCGAGCATCTTGTCTTGCTCTTTCTGCTTGTCTCTCGGATTCCTCTTTGTTATACTCCATCGCTATCTTCCTCCTTTGCTCCTCGGTCAGATTCCTGGTCTGAACAAACGATTTGTCCCTGTGACCCGAAACGGAGCTCGGATTGTACATAGCCTGACCCCTGAAGAACTCTTGCCCGCTCGGCAGCTGCGGCTGCTGAGCGCTCCACAGATTTTGTGCGTGTGGTGTTTGGGTAAAGGTTTGAAATATGGGCGCCAACTGCATGATGCTCTGCAGAGCTTGTAATTGCGCTTGCGACTGCTGCCAGTGTTGCTGATGCGGTGCTGTATGCTGCTGCTGCTGCTGAGGCAGACCCTGCTGCTGTTGCTGCTGCTGCTACAAAAGCTTGACCATGTTATCAATTTGAGTCTGAGTAACATCCATCGCGCTTTCCGTCCGTCTGAGTTCGGGCGCAGGTGTATCGTCCCCTCTAGGGTCTGTTACGCCGAGGTTAGTATCTTTTTCGCTAGGTGTAATGCCGGCGCACAGTTTAGTTTTCACCCCGGTGCGCCTGGTGAAATCCTTAGCTCCTTACACCGTGAACAGCGTGTCCGGATCCTCGGGACATTTCAGGCTCTGACTCAGTACGATATTCTGAACCTTCACGGCCTCTAATAAATCCTTGAGCACTTCCATCGTGGCGGCTTGGTCTAGCACGGCCTTCCTCGGGGCCGAAACGGTCTCTGTGACACTCTGCCCTTCTGAGATCGCGTCTGAGGCGTCAGAGTTTGTTCGGGAGTGAACACGGACATCCCCGGCGCTGTCCTTGACGCCCGCGTCCAGGACAGAGTGTTTGAGTGTGGAAAAGCCCATCCTGGTCATCGTCCGGGCCAGATCCTCACTCGTCACCAGGGTGCAAAAGCAACCCGGTCTCATGGGCATAGAGACTAAACTGCACTCCTCGGTCACGGGTCCGATCTTGTTGTCTCCCACTGTGCCCAAGCTGAAACTCATGTTCATCTTGGACGACACCACGCCATTGACATACTCGCTGTCCGTCGCACGCGACACAGCAGTACAGGAACGTTTTGTCCACAGACTTGCTGTGAACGTGCCAGTAACACTTGACTCGACCGTTGTCCTTCTTGACTTTGTGCAAAAACACCGCTTTGCCGGGTTGTGGGTGACACGCGCCCGAGTACGACAAGTTGTTCGCCACAAAGAAGTCCTTCCTCGACTCCGGGTACACCTCACCCTGCGCCGCTCCAAACACGCTACACACCCCGACGAGGAACTTGTTGTCACTGCCGAGCGACACGACGCTAGCCAGCGCCTCGGTGTAATCGTCCTCTGCGGTGCCGTAGCACTCGGTGCAAAAGATCGGCACAAATAGACCCTGGTCCGAACGCGTAGGCCCTTCGGGACACTTGCGTCTGTCGACGTAGTCGACCAGTGTCATGCTGTTTGTGTTTACCACGGCCCTCTTCTCGTCCTCGTTCGAGAGTTTCACAAACGCGCACTCTCCTTTTGTACAGAACACAGGTCCTAGCCTGCACCCCTGGCTCACCAACGGAGTCGCGCCGCTCGAGGACATTGCGAATACAAATCTATACTCGGTCCACCGCGGAAGACGCGAGGAGCCGTATGCGCGATGACTCTGTAGTGACTATCCTTCAGCGCTAATCCTACGACTCGGACCGCTGCACATCGGTGCTGAAGATCAGATTGTCTCCCCAGATAAACTCCTCGTCGAACTCGATCAATTTCTTGAGCGCGACGCTAGAGATGTGCGTCACGGTCTCCACCGTGCAATAGGGTGGGGTGCAGGTGAAGGGGAAGCTGCCACGCTCGTTGTTCGTGCGGGTCCGCGTCAGCTCGCACATTAGCTCGGATAGCTTTAGCGCGTCCGAGACCTTGAGCTGGAACATGCTCCGTAACTACGCCCTAGTCCTGACTTCGTCGCAGTTGCTCCCCTGCGCAGGTGTCGACGAAGCGCTTTTGCACCATTTACAATGTTCGCTGTTCACTATGGCAATCACGTGCTTGGAACTCGTGCGAAATACCCAGCGGCTACCTCGACGCGACCCGCGGTACAACGCGACAAGGCTTGCTCCGCACACCGTGAATTTGTCACTCTCGATAACTCCAGCCACTGCGTCGGAAAGGTCTCGGCTTTCGCCGACGGCTGACAACGACGACAATGATCGGCGAACGAGCATCTTCTTCTTCTTCGACTTATCAGTCGTCGTCTTCTCACGATGATGGGCTTTTCACATCGTCCTCATTGGCGCAGCGTGAAGTTCTCGCAGTCAGCAACTCCGAGACAGGACCCCCGAGTAAAAGGGTGCGAACCGAGCTGGACGACGTGAACGGACAACCTCCTGCTAGGATCCACACGGCCGCTGTCAGCCACTGGCGCGATCGGGTTTTGCAAGAAACGTCGCGTCCGGGGAGTTCTATTAGTAATCCTATCATGCTCCTCGGCGTGGGACCCCGGGGTCCTTCAGATGATCGAACCCCGAACTCGCGAGTCGGCTCGAAGCGAGGCTATTCAGCCGCGATGGCCGCAGACGCTATATTCCACATGTTCCCCGAGCCCGGCGAGACACAGGATCTGGAGGCGTGCAAGATCAGCGAGAACGATCGCTTCATACAGAAACAGTACCCGATGTTGTACATGAATCTCAACGCGCCCGATCACCCCTCCATAGTCGACGTGCAGTACGAGAACGCGAGCGCCCGCTGCCCCTTGTGCGACAGGAACACGTTGGATTCCATCAAAGTGCTAAAGCCCCACGAGGTCAAGGGCTACCTCGACTCGTACGACCACCGATTCACAGAGGAGTAAATCAACGTTCATCTGGCCCGCGCCGCGAGAGGTGAAGATGTCATCGGGGTGATACAGAACATGGCCGTGGACCTGCTCGGCAATTCGTACTCGCTAGCGAACGCCGCTTTTCTGTGCATCATGAACCGCGTAAGAACGCACATGGGTAGACTGCTCTTAGTCCCGGACCCGGAGGTGGCGAAGGTTCACAACGCCTTTGTGAAACAGTTCAACAGGCTTGCGGCTACGTGTCAGTCGCTGACAAAATCTAAGCACAACGAGACCGAAAGAGCCCCCGCGACCAACCCTTTGTTGTAGTTTCACGATATGATGAGGATTCACAGTAACCGAGTAGAACGATTAGGTACTATATAGCACACATTAACCGTATCACCACACAGTACGATCGAGGGCAGCGTCCTCGTTTATTGTGTATGTAGAAATATATATATATAATATATATATATATATAACGTATCCATCCTCATTATATTAATTCCGGATTCCTTTACCACTCACTAACTACCCTTGGTTGATGAGCAACCATGAGGCTTATGACAGCCCTGGCGCTCTCGTGGCTCCCGTGTCTCATGGGCTCCCCGTTAGGCAACAACGATAAACCGTACGGCTACGCTCCCTACGCTTGGATCACCGTCAGATCGTGCAACACCCAGACGGGCTGGTGTCAGGGCAGGAGCTGTAGCGGCTTTGCTTTGACCGTGGACATGGACAAGTACAATCGCGCTAGGCATGATCTACGCCCATTGGAGACCCTTTCGAGACCCCGTGGAGCATGGCGCTGAGAGCGATACCGAAGGCTCCATACTCAGCGCCTACGTTAGGAAACTGGACAGGTCCTGGTGTCTCGCAGTCGCCGGCGGGTTCAAGTGCTCTGATCGCGTGGTCTCGGACACCCCGTTGAACAAGATATCGATTCTGCTCCACGCCGCGCCTCGTAACAGAGACTATTACTTCGGCGATGACCCTATGGCCGAGTGCGGACCCGATCCCCAGTGTGCGGCGTTCAAGCTCTTAAGGAGGACGCTGTACGCACCCACGGAGAGCCGAGAATTGCCCGAGACGGACGACGTCCTTGCTATCCGAAACTCCCCGTACGCCTTTGCGCTTTCCTACGTGGGCCTCAGGGACACAGAGTCCGTGGCCGCCTGTTACGCGCAACTAGGGGACAGCTGTTTCGTGTCCGAAGGTAACAGGTTCTGCATATGCAATTACAGAACCCCTCAGGTGGGCATAACCAACGCGGACAGCTCCGCGTCGGGTCCGATCGCCATCTGCGAGGTTTCGAGTGCCGCAAGTCTAAATGATCGGGACCCTGCCTACAGACCCACCGCGACAGAGATCCGGGACTTTCTCATACCCTCGTCGTGCGATGCCACCGTACTCTCTTTGGACCGAGCCGTGTACGGTTCGAACAATAGACTTTCGATCGCGCTCGACGTAGCCACCTTCTCCACCGTGGCCGAGGCGGGCCCCGTGATCATGAAGGTGTCCCTCGACGAGTCCCTCGTTCCCTCGATCTCACCCGCAGGCCTCGACTTCCCCGCGGTCATCAACACCGTAGGCGAAACGCTGGTCAAGGTTATAGTGTCCACGCACTCGAGCGCGATCATGCTGGACGTGACTAACTGGGACGCGATCGGGTGTCCTGGCGCGGACCGGCAATGTGCGAGTTTCACCAAAGTCGCCGCGGATCTCGCTTCTGCTCTGATCAAACACGGCGCGCGGAAACTCTTCCTCAGGCTGCCCAGATCCCAAAGGCTCTTGAGCGACATAGACTTCTCGCAGCTGAGCGATTTCGATGCGTTCGTCACACCCCGGGGTTGGGTCGACACGAGTCGAGTCGGACACTGTCAAAACATGTGGGCATCCGGGAGCGGATAGGGCTCCTCGGACGGGGTCATCTCGTACCTCTTGACTCTGCTGAGGCGAGGAGTGGAGGCGAACAGAGTCATCTTCACACTGTTGCTCACGGGCGGACTCAGGATCAGCGTGCTCGAACGTAGAGATTTGTAGCAGAACGATGTATTCGAGGAGCTGTCGCTGGCCACCATGGAAACCAACACTATGTTAAACTGCCAAGAGGACCTCAACACCAAGTGCTGCTCGGGGTCCAGTGTCACTGTTTGGGCTAGGGCCAGGAGAGTGAACGTCACTGTGACATCGACCTCGTTCAAGACGCTCAAGCGTTTTCCCGAGCTGGTCGCGGTTGCATTCGGTATCAATCAGTTCGTCGTCGCCCCGGTCGATTCGGATTTCAGACGTGGCGTTCGATCCGACGCCACCGGGATACTAGGTATCACTTCGGCCGTACACAGGCTGAGGGACTGGAAGAGTCAGCAGATAGCCGTGGGCATGGCCACCTTTGGTGCGGCTACCGCGGCCGCGAGGCCTAGCAACAGACGCAAGCGCTCCCTGTCTGACCAGTCCGGAGTGGTGAGTCTGGACCCTATCCACGTTCCCGAAACACAGTACAAGGACCCCGCGTCCGGCGCCAAGAACTGTCTGGACCCGCAGTACAACATAGGCTTGAGTAACACGATCATGTGTCCCGGCCTCATTGCCGCTCAAGGCGCGTTGGGCATATTCAAGGAGCCCCACAAGGAGCTGTACGTCACCAGCTACGATAAAATCTACATAGCCAATTTGTACCACCTCGAGTCGTGCACCCCGGGCGAGCCCAGCAGAAAAGCCCAAGTGTCAGCGAGGCCTCCGCAGACCGCGGTCAACATCAACACTCTAATCCCCACCAAGGACAGCAAACACTACATGGTGGGCATCCTGGATTTAAAACACGTCGTGGAGTACGCGCCTCCCGTGAACAAGGTGTGCACTGCGCACAACACCGGTGAGACGACACACAGCATGAACGTGGTCTCTGTGGACGACGGCTACACGGTGGACAAACCGGTGGTCGAAATCGAACACGGGGTGATAGTGAAACCGGTCGAAGTTCTGCATTTCGTCTCCAACTTCACCCCGGGCATAGACTACGTCAACCTGAACGTCAGCTGCATCAATTACGACGTGAGCGCGCTGAGGCCCTGTCTGATTGCCATATGTGGAGGTGACAGCAGTTGCAGGAAGGACTACGGCAGGATCTGCAACTCGGCGCACGAGGTCATCAACGACGCTCGCAGGGCCGGAAAGCTGATGCGGGAAGGTCTTGAGGAGTTGGCCGTGCAGGAGAAAAAGGCTAAGATAACGCGCCCCTCCCCTGGCTAGACAAACCGCAGTGAGGCCGATCGAGGCGAAAGCGGTTTCTCTTCGCTCTGACAGAAGTTGCGGGCTTGGGGCTCGCGTGGCACGTTTCCGATAGGGTGAGCGCCTTGGAGTAGCAAATGGACTTGACCAAGTCGATGTACGTCTCGCTGTCTAACAATATAGTCGAAGTGAGCAATCGGCTCGACCGCAAAGTAGCCCACATCGATAGTTCTCTCGTCGATCAGGATGCGAAATTGAAGAAAAAGGACAAGGTTGTCCGCAAAAACTTTTTCATAATGAGGGATGTCATTATTAGGAACACGGAAGTGGCCTTTCGCGACACCAGCATCAAGTTCTCGGTCATGGCCAGCAATCAAATGTGGTATGCTCAGATGCAGAGCGTGACCCATCAGATGATGCAGGCCGCGATGCACACCAAGTTCATGGCCAGAGGAGTGGAAAACTGTCTGAGGCAGATAGAGTCAAAGCGCTCGGGCAGCTGCCCCAGTGGCATGGCGGTCATGCAGGAGCACCCCGGACTGTCCGAGTTCCCGAGCGTAGGCGCGGCCCTGTACAAAGATAGAAAGCTCTTCATAGTACACTCTGTCCCCGGGACCATGGACAAGACCATAGTCAGAGGGATTATACCCATGCCCAAGATGAGCACGGATCGAGTCCCTTGCTGGCCCGACTACAACGTGTGGCTGATAGGCGGCAAGTATTACGAACCGTCCGAATGTCACGGCAAGTACTGTCACAATCCCGAGCCTCACGAGCGGTACCTCAGATGCGTGAAGGATCCCAGCGAGTGCAAGACGGTGTGCGCTCCCTGTCACCAGGATAACAAAGTCACATGGATGGAGTGCTCTGCCGCGGTGGAGATCGAGTCTCCTCTAAAACCGTCGAGTCTCCGCTCAAACCGTTCTCCGGGCCACATATATCGGACGGTCCGATCTCCTTCTCCGAACTGCTGAAAGCCACCATCCCGCAGGTACCCGAACTGAAGGTGCTAAAGTCCTTAAATTACAGCAGCGTAAAGCACATCAACGTGCAAAAACACCTGAGTAATATCACACGAAGCATTGAAGAGTTTGACAAGCGGTACGATGAGATTACGGCCAGCAGGGTCACGTTCGGAGGGTGGCTTTCGGGATTCGCCAGCGACGCGGCCCTGTGGACTTCTGTAGCTCTACTCATGGCTTGGTGCACCGCGCTATCGCTGGGGGTCGGATACGGGGTGTTCTTTGGAGGTGGAGGAGGAGGAGGAGGAAGCGGTGGAGTGCTCACAAACTATATGAAGCGGGCCAAAATATTGTAGATGACACACACACACACACACACTTGTACGTGCAATGTATGTATACTGTTATACCTTGACCTTTCTTTGGACGCTTGAATAAATTACTTGTCTGTCAAATACTTTTTGTCATTGTGTATGATTTCAACTGATGCTTGTGAGAGCCAAGGAGTTAGGATTAGAACACACACACATTGAAAATGAGTTTGTGATAATACAAAATGATTTATTTCACCTTATACCAAGCGTAACTACACACAAACTACAAAGTTTACCTCGGCTTACATACCCCTATCCATACATCTTTTCATCGTATACTTTAGTTCTGTAAAGCCCATGTTGGGCCACAGGTGATATGAATGGAGATCAGACATTCATTGAAAGATGACAACGGTCTTGGTGTCCTTGATATTATTATCTGTTGATTTCAAAATTGGCAGAATTAAAATTAACACAACCCCTGAAGCTTTAATTACTCGGTCTGCGCGCAAAACCAATGAAGCGTTTCCCCTGGAGATCACCAAATCACCAGGTTCTACGATCTGTAGTTTGTTTCGCTTATCGGGTATCACAAACTCCTTGGGTGGTTGAAACCAGTGACCCGAGTGCGACCCGAAGAACCATCCGCCCACGGGGCTAGGCTTACTTTTGTCCAAGTGAACGTTGAGGTCGACGTTCATGGAGCCTTTGACGTGCATGTCGCATAGGTCCCCGTTTTCATCAGGTCTGATGGTGGTGTAACCGCTTCTGTTCATACTCAGGACAGGGGTGTATTCTTCCCCTTGGGCACGTATAAAGTTAGGAGCCGCGACCATTACGCCGTGCGATTTGATCCTGGGGTCGTCCATTGCGGTGTAGACGACCACGCTGCCCTGAGCCTTCGCGTTGTAGTGCAAACCCAGGCCGTGTTCGATGGCCGTGTCGAACGCGGCCGAGTCTCCCCTGGAGACGATCAGTCTGCCCTTTGACGTCACATAGTCATATTCCCCAAAGCGAACACTGGTACCGTCTCTGGATGTCACCAGGTCAATGCTGGAAGATTCCATGCTGTCGTCTGGGGTGCACGGGTAGGCTTGCGGTTTGTGCAGGTTTGCGTGGATTTCGCTGGCGAGATCACCTTCGACTTTCAAATTTCTCCACTCCGATATCACACACGGGATCTGGTTGGTGATCAGCATGTCCACGGCCACAGGGCCTTCGTAGACAGTGACATTGCGAGGCTCACAGTCCTGAGCTGTCTTGGTGTCGAGCATGGCTGTGGCGGACTGTGTGTGTGTGTTTATGTGTGAGTAAGTGAGCTCTCTTGCTTGCTCCTAGATGTACAAATGCACTGTCCAGACCAAGGCCCCGTCTGGGATAACACAGACGTGGGTTGATACATTGCACTGGGGATAGTTCATTAATGGGTTGCCGTTTCAGCCTTGATGGGCTGTGTCAGCAATCAGTGGCCGCCTTGTTCGGATTTTTCTGTCACGTGTCGATAACTCAGCCATGTTCAGATGTAGCGGCTGTGATTCGATGTTCAAACAGTGCCAGATGTTTCATGTTTTCTTCTCCGGCCAATGGTGAGCGAATGAACTCCCAGCCAGTCAGGTGTGGTCTGGCACGTTTGGATTGTTCAGTCACGTGTTGATAACCCAGCCTTGTTCGGATGTAGCAGCTGTGATTGGATGTTTAAACAGTGCCAGATGTTACATGTTTGCTCTCCAGCCAATGGTGAGCGAATGAACTCCCAGCCAGTCTGGTGTGGTCTGGTATGTAAAGCCCTTGCACGAGCTGGCCGCCTCACAGAGTCTGCAAGGCGTGGAGAGCTACTACACTGGCTCACATTTCTTTCATAGACTACACAGTACGTGAGCTGGCCGCTTCACAGAGTCTGCGAGGCGTCGAGAGCTACTACTTTGGCTTACATTTTCTTTCATAGACTACAGTGTACTTATTGCTGCGGGCAGCCTGGTTGATTTCATACGGGACCGGGTCTCATTTTGAACCATAGACTACAGTGTGCTTAGTGTTCTGCACAGCCTGGCTGATTTCAAACGGGGCACATTATAGTTCCACTGGGACCCAAGTGGCTTTATTCTTTGATATACAATAACGACAAGAGGACGACAACAACAACAAGATGGAGGAAATAAAACAGGGATTTATTGTGACAGACCACCCTCCGTGGTACAATTCAGTTACCCAGCGTAGACGTGGTTTCAGCTGCAACAGCCCACATGGACTGTTTGATAAAGTGGTCAGCCTCATGATGCTCAAGCAACAGGGCTTGTCTGCGAGAGAGAAAGGGTACAAACGGAAAACCATACACAAGATTATCAGGAGCATGGTGATCCGAGATGCTAAGGCTATACAGCAAAACCCTTCAACCTCGTTGCTGCTTGCGCTCATGGACCTGGTGGACATCGAGGGCAGGAACGACTTTGACTCTGTGGCAAGTGAAGACAAGGCTGGTGTCAACAACATGTTACTGTCATGTAGTAACTACACTGCCTTCTATATACCGAATAAAGAGCTTACCAAAGGTGGTAAGAAGGTGATTCCAGTGGTCACGCAGTACTATACAACCCAGAATGTAGCTTATTACGACAGTGCCAGGTCCATGATCGGAACCTACTATGTTCAAATCCAGATGCCTGGAAAAAGTACTCTGGATGATTCTTACTTTGTGCAAGAAGTACTGTTCGTCGCAGGGCCCGAGAGCCTCAAGGTTTTGAAATTGGTCACGGGTGACAAGTTTGACTTTTGGGACATGAGCCTAGAGGTGCCCACTCACACCGTGGCTCTCACACCTTCCTTTAGACATGTACAGCCCTTTCAGTTGCTGCGCAGCGAGTACAACACACAGAGTAACAACAATGAAGCGCAGGCCTCTCACATGGAAGATATACACCCCATGTGCTGCGTGATAGACGCAAGTTTGAGTGACACGCTGACGAAAAAGCGCGAGGCTAGCGTGGATTGGTTCACCGAGCCCCAAGTGAAATGTGATCTGAAGCACTTCCAGTACAAGAACGGTCTGCCTCGTATTGTCTACTGTAGAAGGAGCGCTAGGCTACGCAATGGCAAGCGATCGAACATTGTTCCCGTTGTCACTTTGAGAAAGTCTCAGGTTCAGTGTCCTACACAGTGTCTACCACGTTGAGGTTTTACAGGGCCGTGAAGCAATGTTGTGTCAAGGGCAACGGGGAGTTGGCGTGACACACTGACTGAATTGGTGAGGGCGACCTTCGTTGCCGGAACTGACATGTATCAGGACATATACAATCCAGCTCTGGCAGCTTTCGTCAAGCGTGTGAATCCAAGCAGTTGGTGCAATTACATCCCCAGGTACCTGGAGATCAAGATTTCGGACCCCATCATGGTCGAGGTCGTGGATTTGGCCATTAAATTGATGGACAATAAGATTCCCAACGCGTTCCCAGTGGCCGAGTTACTGTATTGCCCGATTGGGAAAGTGCGAGAATGTGTCACGTTTTGGAATATGTACTCTTCGGACAACGTTGTTCACACGAA
>JACXGM010009415.1:0-27610 GCA_016801145.1 Umbra pygmaea
GATGTCATTTACAGAACTGCCTCTACCTCCCTACTTAGAAAGCTAGACGTAGTCTATAATAGTGCCATCCGATTTGTTACAAATGCCCCATTTAACACCCACCACTGTGACCTATATGGACTAGTGGGCTGGCCCTCATTACACACTCGGCGCCTGACCCACTGGTATCACCTTATTTACAAAACAATCCTAAGGAAAATCCCTCCTTACCTGAATTCACTCCTCACCATTGCCTTACCCTCCCGTAACCTGCGCTCATCCAGGTACATCTCCCTGATCAACCCTAAAGCCCACACCGCTTTTGGCCAAAATGCATTCCAGTTCGCCGCAGCTAACGACTGGAATGAGCTACAGAAGACTCTAAAACTCATGACCACTGTCCCCCTAACTTACTTTAAATCCCAATTATCAGAGCTTCTGTCTGACCATTGCACCTGCTGACCCCCCCCCCAAATGTTCACTACCTTTCCCTATCTGATCTATTACCGTGGCACTCTGCCAAATAAGCACCTGTGTATATACTGACTTGAACAGTATTTATTTTAAATATATTATTTCTCAACTGTTATTTGCACTGCTTCCATTTGCACAGTAAATTTTCCTACTAATGTCAAATTATTACATTGTATTTGCCTGCTATGTACACTAATTCGATCTACCTCTAAATCTAAGATTTATTTGCACTAATTGTACATGTACTTACATCTGCCTCGTTCAATTTCGATTGTATTTCAACTGTATTTTTTTTATCTTTCGTCTTTATTGTACCCTTTGTGTAACACTTGTGTATTTGTATTTATGTGTAACTCTGTCTGTACTTGCACCTTTTTGCCTTATCTTGGCCAGGTCGCCGTTTTAAATGAGAAATTGTTCTCACCGTGCCCACCTGGTTAAATAAAGGTTAAATTAAAAAAATTAAAAAATACAAGTAAATAAATATACATTAAACAATTAATTATTATATAGCACAAATAGCCTATGTATTGCACAACTGACATATTGTCCACCAACATATTACACAACCCCATAGCCTACATATTGCACAATTACATATATGGCACACCCCTTATGGCGAACATCTACGTTGCATGGTGTCGTTGTTAATAATTTAATAAGCTTAATGGCCATTGGCACTCATGCAAAAAATATAGGTACATATATGTATAGGATTCCTCAACATATGTACATATGTGTCCTGAATATGTTGAAAATGAAATATATAACTTGCTCTTCTATATTCAATATCATAATACATTGCATATTATTTATTTGAATCCAGATCAAAGCGTTTTTTTTTCCTCCAGTACAGTGTGATTGACATTCCAGTGCAATGCACATGTTTCTGTAGACAGGCGTTTTCATTTTTTTGTAATATTAACCCTTAATCTTAATCCTAAACTTATCTGCAGTAATGTAATGTCTAACCTTAACCTCAGTAACGTCATGCCTAAGCTTAACCTCAGTAACATCATGCCTAAACTTAACACTTATGCAGCCTGTATTACATGAGTTTGCTGCTTCAGTGTATTTAAAACCAATTGTGTCATATACAAAAAAAAAATGGATGTCACACATTTCTGAAGTCAAGTCAATTTATTTATAAAGCCCATTGAAAACCAACCTAAGCTGAACAAAGTTCTCTACAAAGTTATACTATTAAAACAAAGGAATACAATAAAAGAGACACAATGAACATGATACAAACAACACACTTCAGTACAAATGTCCCTAAAATGATTCAAACGCCAAAGAGTAAAAATGTGTTTTAAGATGAGATTTAAAAATATCAGTAGTGGGGGAGGACCTGACAGTAATGGGAAGTTTATTCCACAATCTCGGGGCCACAACTGAAAATGCACGATCACCCTTTGTTTTCATCCGAGACCATGGAATAGATCAAATGAACTGATTAGAAAAAGGGGCCAATCCATGTAATGCCTTAAAAACAAGTAACATTACCTTAAAATCGATTCTATATTTGACTGGTAACCAGTGTAGGGGCCAATATCGGGGAAATATGGTTCCTTTTTCTGGTAGCAGTCAACAATCTAGCAGCCGCATTCTGGACAAGCTGCAGCATAATAAAGATGATTGGCAAATCCCAGAATATAAGGAATTGCAGTAATCAATACAAGACGATATAAGAGCATGAATAACAGTCTCCAAGTCCTTACGAGAGAGGAACGATTTTAGTTTAGCAATAGTCCTCAAATGAAAAAAGCTACCTTTGACAACATAACTAATTTGCTTGTCAAATTTTTATGCTGGGTCAAAAATGACACCTAGATTTCTAGCAAAAGGACCCACACTTGTAGACAAAAGCCCAAAGTTTATTGATAGTTTGTCAATTGAATTGGGGTAGCCAAACCATATGACTTCAGTCTTACTCTCATTAAGTTGGAGAAAGTTGTTAGCCATCCAACGCTTGGGGCCCTATTTTAACGATCTGAAACGCAAGTATCAAACGCGAAATACATTTTGGGACGGTCCCGGGCACTGTTGCTATTATGCCAGTGAGATAAATTACACTTGCGCCCAACGCAAATCTAAAATGGGTAGATCTGAAGTCGCTACATTAGTCATAGGTGTGGTTTAGGCGTAATGTGCAATAAACCAATCAGAACGTAATCTCACATTCCCTTTAAGAGCACATTCCCTTTTTTGTTCCATGGCGAATTGCTATTATAATGGCAGATTGCTATAGAATTTTCTTTTTTACAAAATGTAATTAAAGAAATGTCACAAAGATTTACGTTCCCATGTTTTGGGCTCAGTCTCACTGAATAACGAGGTTATGAATGCATGGTGATATTTTTGCAATGTAGTCTAACAGACCGAGATTACTTTGCTTACCTAACTCTTCTGTCAAATAAGCTCTCGTCTCCCGTTCTGCTGCTGGGGCATTTGGGTTAACTGGCCATGGCACATGCATTTTAACATTGCGTCTCCTTAAGTCCTCTAATATTTCCTAATTTATGTCATCAACACATCCAATATTCATGGAAATGTTAAAAGCCACAAAAAATGCTGTGACTATTTGAGGACTGTAGTGCATCTTGTCCTATCCAAACACATAAAGCATGTTATGCATCTGAATAACACGCCACTGACTTTTAACCAGGTTTTTCCTGTTCTGTGGTGGATTTGTTTTTGGGAAGTGCAAAATAGCACCAGGGAACATTTGCGCCAGAACACGCCTCTTTCACTGAACCTCCCCCGTAAGCGCAAGTTAATTCCCTAATTTACTGACGTGTGTCTATGGAGGGAAAAGTCCCCTGTGCGTCACGTGCAAAATAGGAATGATACAGGCGTCGGTGTGAAATGTAAATTGCGCTGGGTGCAAGATAGGGCCCTTAATGTCTTTGAGGCAGTCATAAAGGGACATGTCTATTTCACGAAAACCAGTGATGTTGTGTTGACAATTATATACATTTCCTATTTCAATCAGGTTTTTTTGTATCAGGTAATGTGTTTGTATAAAATGTTTGAATGTGCTTAATTTGCTATAGACCTTTGTTCCTCCTCTTCCAGAATCCCTCAAAGAAGCAAGGCTAAATCAACCAACCAGATTTTCCCTTCTGCCCACACCAATCGGCAGTGGAAACCATAGTATTTGCACTTTGTACTTTAAGAAATGTAAATTCACTTTGTAGAAATACGGTATTTAAACAGACTGCTGAATCTGTGAATGATGTAGTTGTTTTTTATGTCTTTGCAAAAACATATTTAACACATACAATGTATGTGTCCTTTGTGTCTAAAAAACAATACATTTGAGAGTTGTACAAGTTTTGTTTTGTTGCATCTTGTGTGCCATTTGGTATTGTTCCCATTTGTTGTTGTTCATGTTAAATGTCTATAGAAATTGTGGCTGAAACAATAGCTTAGGCATCTCTGCATCTTCTATGTACATGCTGTCCTAGCAGCCGCGCCTGAGCTCTGTACAGCTGTTTGTATTATTAACATGGACCATTCCAAAATCCATTTTGTATACATGTTAGAAATAAAGAACTTTTATACATATTTTCATTCAATGTGTCTATTGGTCATTCAAGGGAGGTTTAGATACTAAATACTGCCATAAATTACCATAAATTTATTTTTTCTATACATTCTTCTTCTTCATATAAAGTGCTTTGAAAATGTATTGAAACCCCTGACTGAAATGCTGTTCTGTTTCACATTTTGTTTGAAAACATTTAAAGTCCAAATTTTTTGTGATTATTTACAGAAGGTTTTTATAAAAAATGTAAACAATTTCTTCTTGTCAATTAGGTGTAAATAAATTTAATGTGCACACAATTACTATACCATTGGCCTCCATCTGTGAACCATTAAGTTGCTGTCATATTTTATGGATAACACCACCACCTTTTTAAGATTTTTGGTAAGACTGTGAATCTGATGTAAAGACCAAATAGCATTCTACAGAAGTGGAATAATGGTACACCATTCAAACATAGCAATTGCTCCTCATAACTGTGGCCTGTATGGGAGGATGTCAAGAAACAGCTTTCAAAATGTACACTGTCTGCCAGAGTGTACCGACACTGGACCACACGTGCCCCCGGCAATAGGTGTTCGAGCCCCGGGCATTATATATTTTTTTGCTAGATCTCAAAGTGCTATATGTGGCTAAATTTATCCCAAAGCCCATGCCTCAAGACACACTATCCCAACAGTAAAATATTTTGGTGGTAGCCTCATTCAGTGCTCAGAGACTGGGCATCCAGTTAAAACCTACCAACGACCCAGAATTTTGCTGATATACACAATAAACTGTGAAATATTAGGTCAATATATGACATTAGGTCACATATCTAGTTTGCATATAAATATATATATAGTTGAATATATTACTAAATGGCTTGATATCTGCAACTGTTGTAGTTTATTTTACATATCTGTTGTAGATTATTTTACATATCATCTTTGAAAAAAAACATTGCTTGCACTATTATTGGGTTATTCCACATGAACCCATGCAATCTGCTATGACAGGCATATCATAGTGAAATATTGAATCATTATACGACATTTGGTCACAGATCTAGTTTGGATAACATCATATACATGTGTTAGACTACCATCATGTGTGTATTTCCTTCCAAAAATTTTGTTGGTTGTTCATGAGATTAGTCAGAGCCTCCACCTGGTAACATCCAATGAAATCAAATCCAATGTGTAATGGTTTAGCTGTGGTAAGGGTGTTCTTAAAAAGGTTAAGGCTCTACAAGCTGTGGCAAAGAACAGGGTGGCCGCGGGTCCTTAAAAAGTTATAAAATGTTGTAAATACACTTTTACTAATAAAAGACCTTAAAAACTATTACATTGTCTTAAATTCAGATTGGATGGGAATTCCTCTAATCTGCCAGACCAAAGAAGAAGAGTTATTATTTCTGGTATGCGCAGCATTGTTAAACAATAATAGGTCTATATGTTGAAAAGATGGCGCGGTGTGGGTGGCAGGCTATCTGCTCTTTGTGATACATGTCATGTTTTTATTGTTTTATTATCTCCCTTTTCATTTCGCTCCCACTGTCTTATTGTTTACGAACGTCAACAATTGATCGATATTTATCAATCAACGCCCAAACTGTACAAGATTAATGAGACTCTCTCCAAACTAAACAATTCTTGTTTTTACTCACCACCGGAATCCTCGGAAATCACTGGATATCCATGCTGGCAAATATTCAATGTCTTAGGCAGACGATGTAGAAGAAGATGCGGTAAATGAGCTGGTATTGCTGTGAGGATTAAGTTGGCTCTAGCTGCCGGCTGTTCTACCCATTCTGTGTTGAGTCAATATGCAGGAGAGGCAACATGGGGTTTACGGGTGGTACAACGATGGAGAGTTTCTACTGTGTGTATTCTGCCAGTCTCGCTAGATTCACCTGCCTGCTCCTCACAACTTAACTCCCCTCAGATTTGGCGAAGGATTGCCGACCATTGATACCTGCATCCGCTTCGCAGATCGGCTACATTGAAACTAGAATCTCCGCAGCTCAAGATGGCGTTAGTTAATGCTCGCTCCTTGGTCAACAAAACTTTTATATTTAACAACTTCATCACTTCAAATCATCTGGATTTCTTCTTTTTGACTGAGTCATGGGTAAAAGCAGATGACTTAAGTCCATTTTACGAACTAGTGCCCCCTAACTTTGAATTCTTTAATACCTCTCGTATTACAGGTCGTGGCGGAGGTCTTGTGACGGTTTTTAAAAATAATCTGCATGGAAGACTGCTGACTACTGCTAGTCCGACTAGCTTTGAGGTTCAGATGATTCTTTTAAATTCTTTTTATCCTGTATTGATTATTTTAATATACCGACCACCGTCATCAAACAAGTTTATTGAAGAATTTGCTGACTTTTTGGGGACATTCTGACAAAATATGACTATATTTTAATTCTATGTGATTTCAATATACATGTTTGCTCTTCAGCTAATGCCTTAGCAAAGGATTTTTTAAAACTTATATCTTCACTGAACTTTGTACAATGGGTAAATGGCCCCACGCACTGTCTTGGTCATACACTAGATTTGATATTGACCTTTGGTTTATCCCTTACGGATGTTACCACTAGTGACTTGTCCCTTTCTGACCACAAACCGGTACTATTCTCTACTATTCTTCCCTCTTTACCTAGTACCAAACCAGCTCAAACATGCTGGTCGCGTACTTTGACTGATCAATCCTGCAATACATTTTCTAATATGTACTTGGAGAAATGTCAACCGCATACTTTGGACACAAGTCCATCCTACCGGAGCGTTGATGATCAACTTAGATTTTTCAATGCTAGATGCCGTAACATTTTAGATGCCATTGCACCTCGTAAGTTGGTCAATCGGAAATGTAAATCTCAACCATGGGTAAACAATGAGATTCGGAAACTTAGACAGCAATGTCGTCAGCATGAGCGAAAGTGGAAAAAGGATGGGCTGCAGGTATCATATGAAACATTAAAGGTCTCCCTACATATTTTTCAAAAGGCGCCAAAGACGGCAAAGGCGAACTATTTGTCTAACATCATAGCCAAAAACTCTTACTGCCCTAGAATTCTATTTTCAACGATAGACTCTGTTGTAAATCCCCCAATGCAGGTATTTCCAGAGATTTCATCTTCACTATGTGAAAACTTTCTAAACTTCTTTCTAGACAAAGTTAAGAATGCACGGGCGCAACTATCTACAACAGCAAATTACATTCCAGAACCCATTTTTTGTTTTACTCAATGGAGTGAATTCAAATGAATCTCTTTACAGACACTAGAGGAAATCACCCTTAAGTTAAAGACCACCTTTTCTCCAGACAATGTCTTGCCTGCATGATTAGTAAAACAAACTCTTGACACAATTGGGCCTGATTTAGTAATACTAATAAATAATTGTCTTCTGACAGGAAAGGTTCCTGATGGCTTTAAGTTAGCCTAAGTAACGCCGATCCCAAAGAAGCCTTCGCCTGATCCCACAGTTTACTCAAACTTCCGACCGGTTTCCAACTTGCCATTTCTGTCAAAGATTCTTGAAAAAATCAAATTTATACAGCTACAAAACCATTTGAATAGTAATAATATATCAGATATTTTTCAGTCTGGATTTAAAACTTTACACAGCACAGAGACAGCCCTTCTGAGAGTGTTTAATGAAATCCTAATGTCCACTGATGCTGGTAATACCATGGCCTTGATGATGTTGGATCTTAGTTCGGCATTTGACTTTGTGGACCATGGTGTCCTGATGTCCCGCTTGGAGCAATGCATCGGTTTAAGAGGATAGGTGTTGAACTGGTTTTGGTCCTTTCTGTCTAATAGAAGATGTTCTGTAAATATAGGGAAGCACTCTTCCTCCGTTCATGTATCATGTGGTGGCCCTCAGGGTTCAATTCTGGCTCCGTTGTTGTTTTTATTTATACATGCTACCGATAGGCTCTATATTTAAAAGATTTGGTATTTCCTATCATTGCTATGCTGATGACAAACAACTCTATATACCATTTACGCGTAATGACAGGTCTGCCATAAATTGTCTTAATGACTGTCTTCAAGAATTGAAATCATGGCTCAACAACAACTTCCTCCACCTGAACGATGATAAAACACAAATTGTTCTGTTTGGGCCCACCGAGAGAACCGATTCTACAGTTGTAAAGAATCTGGGCTTTATACTGGATAGCGGCCTAAAATTGAACAAACAAATTAATGCAGTTGTTAGTTCCAGCTTTTATCACCTTCGAAGACTAGCGAAGGTTAAAACATTCCTGAGCAGGAAGAGTTTTGAGATTGTAATTCATGCTTTTATTTCATCACGGCTTGATTACTGCAATTCGCTATATCTAGGGTTACCTGTCTCATCTATTCACTGACTTCAACTAGTCCAAAATGCAGCAGCCCGTTTGCTGACATCACGCCTATTTTACGTTCACTGCATTGGCTACCCATTAAGTATCGTATTGAATTTAAAATGCAGTTATTTGTGTACAAAGCCTTAAACAATATCGCTCCCCAATACCTCGCTGAGTACTAAGATCACAGAACAATCGTCTACTACAAGTACCTAGATCGAGATTGAAATGCAGGGGTGACAGAGCCTTTGCAGTAGCTGGCCCCAAGTTATGGAATAATTTGCCGTCGTCAATTAAAACGGCGGCCACAGTATCTGAGTTTAGAATAGGATCCTCCTAGATATTTTTTGTTCAGCACTTTGGTCAACCTAGGTTGTTTTAAACGTGCTATATAAATAGATTAAACTTGAAACTCGAAACTTGTTAAACTAAGGCCTTGCTAGCCAGCCTGCTAGCTAGTTAATATACGGAAATGGAAAAATGCATGTTTAATGACAAATGGCTTGAGAATTGTGATTATTCGTGGTGGTTTAAGCCGGTGCCTGGAAATGCTTACGAAGCGAACTGCGCTGTATATCGAAGGTGTTTCAAACTTGGGACAATGGGGATCAAGGTGGTGGAATTGCACATTCAGAGCAGGAAACACAGAGAGTATGTAAGAGCCCGCCATCAGACTCCAAATGCCAATTGCTTCTCCACCCTTTCCACCGCTAGCAAGGATGTTAACATGGATGTTACAATGGGAAATCCACAGCTAACAATACCATCTGACATCCAAAACATTTGTGGCTCTATGCCAACACTCAGCGCAGAGGTGATTTGGATGCTGGGGACGTTGACAAGCCACAATTCATCCAGGTCAAATGACGGAATTGAAAATGTGTTCATAGTCATGTTTCCAGAATTGGGGCTTATTTAGCATACATGTGGACAAAATTGAAAAGACGATTCTGAACTAGAGCGGTGTAGTTGTTCTTGTCAGTGGAATTTTTTGTTGTTGATGAAACTTCATGAGGAACTTAAAGGTGTAATCCACTAAAAGGGCAATCCTGCCACAAATAAAAAGGCGAGGGAGAAAACAAATATCCTAATAGATTCATAACTCATTGTTTTTCATGTTTTAATGAATGGAAATTTTGATTGCTGAAGGCTAACTTACAAGATTTGACAGAACTTTCAAAGTGAATTTGCTTAATTCAATGAGGCTTGAAGTTCTTCTGACGTAGTAACCCTTGGTTTTTAATCATTCTCGACAGAGACACAATTGGCAACAAGTGAAAATGAAATATAAAAAAATTCTCCAGAGTGAAAAGTAGGTGATAATGAATTCTATTGTTAAAATATTTGTTGATTTGTCACTATTTAATTTGAGTAATTTAGCTTAAGAGCGACTTACGGAACCTTAACCATTACCCTAAACCGTATTGTAAACTTTTCCCTACCCCTAACCTACACAATTAAAGTAAGCAAAAGGTGAGACTACATCATGCTAGTTGGTGTGATAATATTTACTAGTGATGGGCATTAGGAATCACTACAGTTAACTGAATCACTCATTTCAGTTATTTAAAAAAATGCAGATCTTTAAAATCACTTAATCATTTAATGAATCTTTTTGTCAATTCCATGTTTATTTCATGATTGGACCATTTTGTTTACTGTAATATCACTCCATTTAATGTTTTCACAATATAACATGAAAATTATCATGTAAAAAAATAATATTTCTTCCAACAATTATATCTTCCAAATTATTTAGCCTTCATAAAATAATCCTTTGTTGCCCTAAGTCATACCCATCATTATCGTTGAATACATTGAACCATGACACAGACATTGGGCCCTATTCTAACGATCTAAGTGCATGGCGTGAAGCGCATGGCGCAAGTGCACTTTGGGCGCGTCCAAATCAACTTTTGCTATATTAACAGCGGATAAAAGGTTCCATGCGCTGGGCACATGGTCTAAAACCCGGGATGTCCACTGAATACGTTGAATGCTTGCATTGAGCCGGAAGTCATTCATTGTCGATTGAGAGATCCGCAAGGATCCGTTGGCCTTGCGAGCTTGCGATGCGGTGCGCTGTGTGTGTCACATACGTTCAAATTATTCAAATTGTGCGTTGTGACCCTGTGTGGTTGTACAACCAGAAGTTGAAGATCCCACTGGAACGAGTAGCACAATACGAGAGTAACGGTCTTGTCTTGCTGATGCTCAAATCACACAGAATCCGCTAGTTGCAATGCGTATGCATAGTTTTGATGCAAAGCCCTTTGTGTCATTTACGCATCGTCTAGTGTTTCACAGCGCATGTAAAATGGAGGAGAAGCAATATGTGCGGTCGCCGGGTATCCTGACATTTTTTATATAATAGCGAATGTCTAAAGAGACATCAACCAAAAACACTATGCATGGAAGAGGATTTTGAAAGATATTTGATTAGCAGTATGATAGGTCTAATTTGGCTGAGAAGCATGTCAAATTGCCCACGGTCGATACGAAAGTAGCGTCGGAATTCCTCTCCATACACTGTAAAACCAAATACGTTTAATGAACTCAAAATAATTGTTGAAACTGATTACATCGAAATTTTTAAGTAAAACTAACTAAATATTTTTATGCTACTTAAGCAAAAATGCTTTATTAACTTACAAAATTGAGTTAGTTCTACTTAAATATTTTGATGTAATCAGTTTCAACAAGTATTTTGAGTTCAATTAACATATTGAGTTTTACAGTGTACAATTTCATCTCGTGTACC
The DNA here is from genome assembly GCA_016801145.1 of Umbra pygmaea. Taxonomy (NCBI): domain Eukaryota; kingdom Metazoa; phylum Chordata; class Actinopteri; order Esociformes; family Umbridae; genus Umbra; species Umbra pygmaea. The sequence continues at coordinate 11,112 of JACXGM010009415.1, forward strand.
AGCCGGTGGAATTGTCCAAGCTCTCTTCTCCTACTTCGCAGCTCATGAACCCACACTCTCCTAGACCTGACAGTCCCAGCTCTCTTCTTTGCTTGCAGGTACAAAAGGCAGATGTACACTTTCTTTATTGACGGTTTCATGTTTTAATGATTCCCTCCAAAACATATATTTTGCGGGAGAAATGCCTGTGGTTGTGTAATTGTTGTACATGCTATATTTTGTAATTTCATATTTCATATACTTACATATGTAAGTATATGTAAGTATATTTCATATACTTACATATTTTAAGACAGTTCCGTTTTACAATGCTTGTATTTAGATAAGATTAATTGATAGATAGAGTAATTGCTGAAATTACGTGCAAAATTCACAACATCCAGTTTAATTAACACATTGGTTTTTGCGCACAAGTAGGAAAAATCCAATGCATGCAACACCCGACTGCACCGCATCTGCAATCCAACGCATAGGGCTATGCGTCTTTGCATCACTGGCGGACTCCTTCATTGGAAATGACTGGACTTCTGTTGTTACGCTTATGCAATGACAGATTCTGTGTGATCTGGGCATGAAGCAATTGTGCGTCAAGTCCGCACTATGCGGATGCATATATCCGGTAAAAAGTAACGTGCACTAAAATCTAAAATGTGCTTAAAAAGGCAGAATCCATTATGTCTGATAGTTCTCACCCCCTGCATGCATAATTTAAAATGCTGCCTTCTGGTTCCCGCTTCAGTCAGCCAACAGCCAAAAATTTATATTTAAAAATGTTATCCTGATTCTAGGATGAGAACTGTTGCCATACACAAAAACAGCAAACAAAAGTTTCCGATCACAGTAATCTCCAGAGGAAATGTTACAAAATGCACTGTTTTAAAGACCCCCCAAGACTACAAAACCCTAGATTTAGCATGATTTTCCACTCCAATTTCAATTCTAAAGCCAGAGGTGTGGCAATATTGATTAGTAAAATAATACATTTTTCTGCTTCTAGTGTGGTATCGGATAGCAATGGGAGGTACTTAATTTTAACTGTCTCCATTTGGAACTCCCATGTAATACTGGTCAATGTTTATGCTCCCAATTTTGATGATCCTGATTTTGCTAACAGGTTGCTGGGGAGGATACCTCTGTCAGACACACATCGCCTGATATTCGCAGAGACCTGAACTGTGTTATGGACCAGAGCCTGGATCGCTCTAAACTCAGACCCATGCCTCCCTCTAAAAAGTCAATGTCAAGATTAGATTTCATGACTAAGAACGGTTGTACTGACCCCTGGAGGTTTCATAATCCACAGGCACTTGAGTACTCTTTCTTTTCTCACATTCATCATTAATTCTCTCGGATTGATTGTTTCTTTGTGGATCATTTCTTGCTCCCGAATGTGACCTCTTTCGAATATTTGCCCATTGTGGTATCTGAACATGGCCCTTTAGTAATTGAATTAGCTCTATTAGAAAAAACCTGTTCTCCTACTTTAATTCACTTCTCCTTTCTGACTCTATTTTCTGTGACTGTATTACTTCTGCTATTGATACATTTTAATACTGTAATCAGACTGACTCAACCTCCCCTTCACTTTTATGGGAGATGCTTAAGGCTTATTTAAGAGGTGTGATTATATCTTACTCCTCTCACTTAAATAGAGCTCAAGTGGAGGTACTTTCTAACAATATTCGTGACCTAGACCGTAATTATGCTCAGACGCCATCTATATAAACAACATTTGAATCTACTGTCTGAATTTAACCTCCCATCTACCAGTGATGCAGAACGGTTACTCTTGTATCCATTATGGGCCCTATTACAGTTTTTCTCCATTGGTTTGGCTAATTTCTTGAAACAGAAATAACATTCTCAAAACAACATGGACAAACCTCCAAACCACTTGGCAATTGTTCACAACAAAATTTAATTTTTTGAATCATGTCATCAAATTGCAAATGTCTTCGTACATGTCTCAATGTCTTAGTACATCTTTTCAAATTATTAAGTACAGATAGCCTACATTTAGCACAATTTCCAAGGGAATAGATCTAGTTGATCTAAACTGATTTGTTGATTCTCAGTCTAATCTGTGTTCCCTCCAAAACGTGTTAGCGTCATTTCATTGTATAAGTCATCACATGCACAATAGTTAGTTCAATTGTCAAAATTAGTCAAGAACATAATACCATGAATACCATATATGGATCTCTAGGAACATTTGATAAATTGATTGCAGCAATTGACACTCAGGTGAAAGTAGAACTTGACTAACGAAGGAGGAGTATCACACATCTCAGATGATCAATCAATCAGCATGTTAAGTTTCCTAACAGGTGCTGTCCATGGTTGTGAATGCTACAAAACATGTATATATAGAGCTTGATCATGCAGGACCTGTACAATTTCTGAACATGGAGGCACCTGGCCAAGTAAATGAACAAGGGCAACAGCTTGCCGGAGGAGGAGGAGGAGGATGAGGAAGAAGAGGAGAGGGAGGAAGAAGAAGAAGAAGAGGAGAAGGAGGAGGAGTAAGTTTGCGTGGTGGAGGAATAGGGGGAAGAGGCCGAGGAGCACCGTGTTGTCCCAGATGTACTTCGGGCCACAATTATAGACCATGTAATCAACCATGGCCTCACAATGGCGGAGGCAGGTCACAGAGTGCAGCCTACAGTATGGATGATACAGTTCACAGTTGTATTCCAGTCAGTGTGCAGTGATGCATTAGAATTGTGATACAGTTACTCTAAGTAAAACAACAATACAATGACACTGAAATCTATGTCTAGGATTGGACGACAACCTTGCACGGGTGGCAGAGGAAGACTCCTCACTGACAAACAAGAACAAGAAATCTGTAACATGGTGATTGCAAATAATGCCATCACATTGAGACAGATCCGTGCAGAGGTGGCACCACAGGTCCAAAAGTGGTGGGGCAAAATTTGTGACATATCGGGGCCTTTCTTGCGGATCAGTCGGAAGTTTCCCTGAACTTGAAGGTAAACGTGTGTCCTAATTGTATTCTTTGTTGATGAAAGATAACTGTTATCATTCACATACATTTGAGTAACTTAGTCAACATTTATCCAAATAGACAATTCATGCAAGAATAATATTTACAGTACATGCCTTCTCGAATGGCATCTGTGCTATAGATGTGATTTTTTTTTTCTTTGGGTCATGTGAACCAAAAACCTATTGAAACTACTACAAACCTTAGTTATAATTCTGAATTATAAAAGCCAAAAACTGCAACTGCAAAAAACAACACTGTAGCATAAAACAACAGAGCAGATAATATGTATAAAAATACAGATTTTAGCTCTACATGGTAAGCAGTACACTTAAAAAGAAACCAACATAGAAAGACAAAGACATGATAAATGTGTTGATTTCCGAATGCAATGTAACAGGGAGGAGAGAACATGGAATGCTCCTAAAGCTTAGTTCCATATAAATGCACGGGTAATTTGTTGTTTTGTCGTTAGTGAAAAATAAAATTGACCTTGTACTTGAAAAAGAAGTCTCACGTGAATTAATACTAAAATAAAAAAGTCACGTGAGCTCTCGCGTGGGTAGTTGTTTCCGGTGTTACAATGTTTCACTTGAGAGTTTACGCCAGCTAAGTTTAGATTATTTACACTGATATATTGAATGAAAACCCTTGTTATTATTTGAATAGATATTGCTATGAGCTAAAAGGCATGCATTTCATTGGAATTACAATTTCATGACATTTCCTCCTATGGAGTCTGTTCATTTGCATAAGGAGATCTACACTTTTTGGCTGGCAAAATGGCAGCCAGCAGAGACACACTGTTAAGGTGAGTTGTACAACACCTTTCTTTTTTAGTAAACTCTGTGTACACAAACAATGTTCTCAATGCTCAAGTTCATGTGTACAGCCCCTGGTGATACTTGGAGCAAAGTTTTATGTTGTGTCGAGCCGTCTTAGTGTTTTAAAGATAGCGATTTTGATGCTATCATAGTAGTGCCCCTGTCACTCCCATTCAAAAGGCGATTTGACAGAAACCTAAAATATTTAAAATCTTAAGTGGCGTTTCCATCCTAATTATGCTTTTAAACAAAAGTTTGACTCTGTAACGCCCAGCCCAGGGAGGGCTGACGTTTATGAACTATTTGAACTGAGAGATGGACTCCTGTGTATGTTTGGTTATTTCATGTATATATTGTTGTGTTTTGGTTTCCCTTGATTTTATTCAGTGCAGTGCATGGTATTTTAGTTCCTCCATTATTGTGTGTCATGCCCCTTTAATCGTTGTCATGCCTCTCTCTCTAGTGTGGGCTGTCATTTGTTAGGTTTAGGTTAGGAAAGTCGGGTAACTTCTGGATCAGTTAGATTAATGATTATGTACAGTCATGTGTGATTAAGTAGTTAGCATTTGTTATATAAACAGCCCAGACAAGAGAGATGGCGTTAGGAATTGTGTTCTCTTCAAACCTGTTACGTGAGTGATCCTCTTCAAGTGTGCCTTAGGTTTCGTTATGTTTCATGTGTCAAGACGTTATTCGCGATTACGTTGTGTGTGTAATGTTCAGTTAATGGTATTAGAGAGAAGGTGTGCTGGTAGTAACTAGGGGTGGCACGGTTCACAAAACCCACGGTTCGGTTCGTATCACGGTTTTAGGGTCATGGTTTTCGGTTCTGTACGGTTCTTGTTGTTAAATTTTCTTTTAATCTTAACAGAAATATACTCCACCATATGATATATAGCTTAATTATCCACAATTTAGGATACAGTATTAAAAGAAAGTTACATCATGTAATCAAGCACAAACGGAATTTGAAGAATTACAAAATAACAATTAAAATAACTTGCATTTATCAAACTTCCAACTTCAGTGTAGCTCGTACAAAAATACATGTAACGTGACCTTGCAGCACTCCACACTCCACCGTTGAGGAGCAAGCGGCTCCGCTCGCGGCATCTCAAAATCTGACAAAAATCTTTTAAACTGACCTTTGTCGATCTGAAATTAAGACAGATTCAGCAACTGCATGGCCCATTTCTCACTTAAAATGTTTTCATAAACATGTTTGGGTGAATTATTTTTGTATGATATGAGATTGTAGTCAGAATGCCATTACAGTCTGTTTTGTAATTCAGGAGAAGCCAGCTGCCAGACCCACGTAACGCGTTCGTTCGTCCATTCAGCTGCCATGTGTTGCTTTGTCACGCTGATCCCGCTAGTCGTTTCTGGTAAGTGCTTTAACATAGGAGTTGAAAGTTTTCATAACGGCAGTAAGTGGTTTGTGCACATTAGCAGTGTACAGACAAACCATGCGACGCACACACGCACCGAACCGAGACAAGTGAACCAAACGATTCGGATGGTTTTACATGAACCGTGCCACCCCTAGTAGTAACCTTATGTAGTACATCGTCCGTGCCGCTTCAAGAGCACGTTGCAGCTTTAGTTTGGGTGCTGCTTTTGTTTATGCCTTGTCCTTATTTGTTCTGAACCTATTAAACTATTATGGAATACAACCATCATCCTACATTCGGGTCTCCCTCTCTCATCTACCACTCTCAACGTGACAGACTCTGGTACATTAAAAAAAGACTGTAGGTTGCATTTTGGTGAGAGTTATGCTTTAAGGAGTTTGACATACCTTGTTTTTTCCCAAAAAAAATTGCCTTCTGGTTTTGGACTCAACAGACCCATGGCTACAACATAGATGAGTGAAATTCAACATCCTGGGCCATTGAATTTTGTTTTATTGAATATTTATCCCAAAAAACTAAAGCATGTACACATATTTAGTTTTTTATGCATACAAGCATGTAAACCATGATGAATAAGGCTTTTCAATGCATATTTTCAAGCCCCCCAGGGCTCCTTGACCAGGGTGCAAAGTTTGGAGGCCATACCAACAAGTGAACATCAAAATGCTGCACCCATTTCTTACTATATTTCCATATGTTTTTAAAATCCTATTAATTTTTCACTTCCAGAAAGTGTTGGTGTTGTGCAGGATGATGTGCTACATCATTGCAGAGTTGTCATTTTGTAATTTTCACTTCCTACAAGTCGCGGTTCTAGTGGGGGGGGGGGGCACACACGTTCGCCTGGCAACACTATATTGTGTCTATTAGAAACTCTAATTCTACCTTTCAAAACAATAGCGCTCGTAATTCATGAAAATAATAATTGTTAATAATTTGCATAGATAGTCGGTAGAGGTTTTCAGAAGACACTGGCAATATATTAAATCAAATTCTGTGTACAACATATTCGTTATTGTTTTTAATGAAATGTTGTATTTGTAAACATGTTAAATGTTTGTTTTTGCAATGAATTCACAAGAGTTATTGCAATGAATTAAAACCAGCACTATTATTCTGAATGGACAAATCAGAGTTCATGTTGCCGAAATAATATAGTGTTGCCAAGCGAACGTGAATGCCCACCCACTAGAACCGTGCCTGCTTCCTACTTCCTACTTCCTGTCTGTAATGTGTTTAGGAAAAGAGGTGACTGTCTAAAAACACAACCGAATTTGAGGCACCATAGCTCTGGCTGCCTTTAACTGACAGGGATGAGCCACCACGCATTATTTGCGTGTAATTCTCCTCTTTCCAAAGGTATCAAGCTTCAGTTGCTAGCGTATAGGGTTCGCGAGGTAATCGCGCTTGACGCTCGAGCGTCGAAATCACTTAGAGGGTTAAAAGTGGTGGGGCAGCGCCACACCACTTTGAAAAGTACTGGGGCAAATGCCAGCTCGCCACACATCTGCCGGCGGCTCTGGATCCGTGCTGCAGTCCTACAAGACAATATTGCAAAATGTCATCTCCATAAGCATCTCCACAATAGACCGGATATTGAAGAAGCATCAGATGGCATTGAAGCAAATATACAGGGTTCCATTTGAGAGGAAAATTTTGAGTGAAAGAGCTGCACTACCAGTATGTACATGTAAGTCAGTTACTGGTTGTCCATCATTATAACCTTTTTACAATTACGCAGTGGTTCCTAAACTTCTTTGGCTTCAGTACCCACTTTACCTGGTTGCTGAATCCAGGTAATCCAGGTATGAAAGAATTTGAATTATCTGATTTCAACATTTTGCTTCAAAACTGAAGCTTATTGTATGATGCAATTATCATTATAATCCTTATTTTGAACAACATAACATATAATAAGAAAAAAGGTCAAAGAGCTGCAATTAGTGCCTCCCATGTAAATCTATGTCATACTGTGGGATTTACTGTAACATTTTAGTGAGTCTAGTCATTGATGATTTTCCCCCTCTCCTGTCTGTCAAATACCCCCTGTAGTACCTCTGCATGGGGGAACATGTACCCTAGGTTTGGAAACCCTGGAGTAGTGGCCAGTAGTATATTGAACTTGTGGAGAACAGTCCTATGTAATTGTCTGTAACTGTAGTGTATGACTCTTCTTTATGACTGATTTGATGTTTTATTTTTTTACTCTATTGTACAGAATAATGGCATTGGAAGGAAACGAGACCCCTCACATCCTCATGTTTATGGATGAAGCTGGCTTCAACCTGGCCAAGGCCTGAAGACGTGGCCGTAATATAATTGGCCACCGGGACACAGTGGATGTCCCAGGCCAGCGAGGGGGCAATATAACGATGTGTGCTGCCATTTCTGAGAATGGTGTGGCTACTCACATCCCCAGTCTTGGCCCATACAATACACAGAAGCTCCTCATCTTCTTGGACCGCCTTCATTTTGATTTGGTCCCTGGAAATGAGAGAGGTGTGGTAGGGCCTCACCTACCACAATATGTAATTGTATGGGACAATGTGAATTTCCACTGTAGCCCACTTATCAGGGCCTGGTTCACCACTCATCCAAGGATGGTCATGGTGTTCCTACCCCCTTACTCTCCTTTCCTCAATCCTATTGAAGAGTTTTTCTCCACTTGGAGGTGGATATTGTATGAGCATCAGGCTCAAGATCAGAGGTCCCTGCTCCATGCATTGGACACTGCGTGTGAGGATGTTACAGGAGATCAGTGTAGGGCATGGTTGCGACATGCACGCCGTTTCTTACCTCGTTGCATCGCAAGGGAGAATATACGCTCTGATGTGGATGAGAATATGTGGCCAGACAGACAGCAGTGTGTGGATGGCCAGGAGGGTGAGGATGGTGGCCAGGAGAGAGAGAGTGAGGACGGTGGCCAGGAGAGGGAGGGTGAGGTCAGTGATCAGGAGAGGGAGGGTGAGGACGGTGATCAGGAGAGGGAGGGTGAGGACGGTGATCAGTGAAGAACTGTTAGTTGTGTAATTCCAGCTTTATTTACAGAACTGTAGGTTACATATAATTTTCCTTGTTTTTGGTTTGTTTGTTTATATTACAGTACATAATGCTGTATACATTTTCATTTTTTCTGATGTATGGAAGTTACTTTATGTATGTGAATAAAATTTCCTTGCCAGTATGAGTGCAATGTGTGTTGCTACTCTAACCCTAAAGTCAATTTTTTATCCAGTTTTATACACAATTGTATTCTGTTAGCTAGACAGAAAACAGTACAGTAACCATTGTCAATGTAGGACTGGGCTAGGACTGAAAAATGGACATGAGGGATATTTCAATTGTCCTCTGCCATAGTGACAACACATTAAAACATTTTGACTTGCATTGCCTACACAAGCACAAGCCTACAAAAGGGACGAAGCATTTTGGGGGCACTGACTATTTAAATGAGAAAGAAATTTAGTTTTGACACATGCATGAACTGTTTTGAGAGAGATATGACTTTTTAAAGGTGAACCATGGTGTTGTGCTTAACCATCCAGGTTCTTTTTGGCAAAAGCACCAAGAGTGTTGAAAATGTCCAGTCTGTTTCAAGAAATGAGCCAAAGCAATTGAGAGGGATCTGTGCCATTTTTGTGGCACTGACTCTTTGGATGGGAAATTAATTTAGTTTTGAAGCATGAGTGAACAGTTTTGGGAAAGATATGAGCTTTTGCAAGTGAGCTATAGTGTTGTACTGAACTGTAAGACTGTTTTCCCAAATTATCTTAGAGTTTTGAGAATGTAATTTCTGTTTCAAGAAATGAGCCAAAACAATGGAGAAAAACTGTAATAACAACCACATATTTACTTCATCTGTGGTTGACAGTGCTTTCACTATCTGGGAAAAAAATGGCATTAAAACTTTCAAAGATCTTAATGAAAATTGAGTTTTCCTAACCTGGCAGTTAAACATGCTTTGCCCCCATCTAATTTATTTCGATATCTGCAGATGAGACATTTCGTCTTCTCTAAATTTGTTGGCTTTCCTCTACTACCCCCCACCCAGCCCTGGAATGAGCTATTACATTTTTTTCCTTAACAGAAATTAATTTCACAAATCTATTCTTGGATTATGTCCTGTAATAAACACTCCTCTAATATACCTAAAACTGCTTGGGAGAAGGAAATGGGTCTTGAATTTTCGAAGGATTTCTGGGATGGAGTGATCGATAGAACAAGTTCCATTTAATCTTGTGCTCAACTTGGACTCATTAACTTCAAGGTGACCAACAGAGTTCATTACTCTAATTCCATACTGTCCAAAATGGATCCCACAGTGATGGATGTGTGTGTCATTCCTCCCCATGCAACCTCTACCATAGGTTTTTTACTTGCTCGAAATTGAGCTATTACTGGACCTTTGTATTCCATACCCGTTCAGAAGCACTTAAAATCAATTTAACTTCATGCCCCCTGATAGCGGTGTTTGGAGTCCCAGGGACTCCCTCTCGCTAAATTATAAAAATGCAGATATTGTTATTACTAAACTATTAGCCCGACGCAGGATTTTGCTGCAGTGGAAGTCTCCTCAGCCACCCTTAGCCTCTCAGTGGCTATGTGATGTCTTTTCATTTTTAAAACTTGAGAAAATAAGTATTCCATGAGGGGATCACAATCAGAATTCTAAGAAAAATGGCAGACATTTATATCCTATTTTAAAAGCTTGTAGAGGCTCCCCCCAGATCTGAGTTAGAGCATATGATGCTCCTAGTCCACCAAGTGTAATTTATTTTTTGTTTATGTATCTTAGTGTGTTGTCGGTTTGTCTAGGTGTTTTGGGATGGGTAGCGAGGGGGGGGTTATGTTGGGGCTTTAATTTGTAGAATTGTATTGATATACACTTACCTAAAAGATTATTAGGAACACCATACTAATACTGTGTTTGACCCCCTTTCGCCTTCAGAACCGCCTTAATTCTATGTGGCTTTGATTCAACAAGGTGCTGAAAGCATTCTTTAGAAATGTTGGCCCATATTGATAGGATAGCATCTTGCAGTTGATGGAGATTTGTGGGATGCACATCCAGGGCATGAAGCTCCCATTCCACCACATCCCAAAGATACTCTATTGGATTGAGATCTGGTGACTGTGGGGGCCATTTTAGTACAGTGAACTCATTGTCATGTTCAAGAAACCAATTTGAAATTGAGCTTTGTGACATGGTGCATTTTCCTGCTGGAAGTAGCCGTCAGAGGATGGTGGCCATAAAGGGATAGACATGGTCAGAAACAATGCTCAGGTAGCCCGTGGCATTTAAACAATGACCAATTGGCACTAAGGGGCCTAATGTGTGCCAAGAAAACATCCCCCAAACCATTACACCACCAGCCTTCACAGTGGTAACAAGGCATTGGATCCATGGATCATTCCGTTTACGCAAAATTCTGACTCAACAGAAATCGAGACTCATCAGACCAGGCAACATATTTCCAGTCTTCAACTGTCCAATTTTGGTGTGCTCTTCCAAATTTTTGCCTCTTTTTCCTATTTGTAGTGGAGATAAGTGGTACCCGGTGGGGTCTTCTGCTGTTGTAGCCCATCCACCCCAAGGTTATGTGTGTTGTGGCATCACAAGTGCTTTGCTGCATACCTCAGTTGTAACGAGTGGTTATTTCAGTCAAAGTTGCCCTTCTATCAGCTTGAAGAAGTCGGCCCATTCTCCTCTGATCTCTAGCATCAACAAGGCATTTTCACCCACAGGACTGCCGCATACTGGATGTTTTTCCCTTTTCACACCATTCTTTATAAACCCTAGAAATGGTTGTGCGTGAAAATCCCAGTAACTGAGCAGATTGTGAAATACTCAGACCTTGTCTGGCACCAACAACCATGCCACGCTCGAAATTGCTTAAATCACATTTCTTTCCCATTCTGACATTCAGTTTGGAGTTCAGGAGATTGTCTTGACCAGGACCACATCCCTACATGCATTGAAGGTACTGCCATGTGATTGGTTGAGTAGATAATTGCATTAATGAGAAATTGACCACCGGGTTTTCCTAATAATCCTTTAGGTGAGTGTATATCTACAGAAAGCTTAGACACTCAGGAATGTAGCAAATGTCTCCATTGTACAGTAGCTATAACATTAGTTTTCATTTCACCTCATAATGTGAGCTACGTGGCTTGTACACATGCACCTCAAATAATATGGAATGTCAACTAGAAACACGGCTAACAACCTCATTTCTTAGGTTATATATACTTGTCTTTTATCTTTACAAAGCTTAAAAATTTTATTAAAATCAAAGCTTACAAATGTAATTTTTAGATTAAATAAACATGTCTCATTTCTTTACAAAGCTTAAAAACTGAGGAATTTAGCAAATGTCTCGGTTTTACAACAACTATGACAACTAAATCATTATTAGTCAAAATGTGACGGACATAGCCAGTAACAAAGGCTATTAGCTTGCACCTCAAATAAAATGCAATGTCAATTAGAAACATGGCTAACAATCTCATTTTTCAGGATATATATACATGTCTTATATGTCCTTAAAGCTTAGGATATTGGGGTTCTAGCATATATCTCAGTTTCACTGAAGCTATAAAATTCAAAATGTTACGACTACTATTGTCAGCTATGCGTCTTGTAAACAATTACTTTTTTGCCTCATAGAAAATACAATGTGGAATTAAATCAAAGCTTGCAAATGCAATAATTAAGTTTTATAAACATGGCGTATATGTCCTTAAAGCTTAAGATCTTGGGGTTCTAATAAAAGTCTCAGTTTTAGCATAGCTATAAAATTAATAACGTTACGACTACTAATGTCAGCTATGCGTCTGGTAAACAAAGCGTTCTTATTTTCACCTCACGGAAAACAGACATAGGATTAAAAACACGGATCAGATCTGCAATCTTTAGGTTATATATACATGTCCCATACATTTTCAAAGCTTAGATCCTTCGGAATTTAGCAAATGTCTCGGTTTTAGTATAGCTATAAAATGTTATGAGTGAAGATGTTAAGGGTGTCCCATCAAACAAAGTAGCTACTAGCATCTACCTAGCAATATATAGCCAAACCACATTGAGAAAATAACATATTGTGCTAACAAATGTAGTACAAAAACCTTTCTTTTTGGTCATGAAAGAGTCCCAGGAATGATATAAAGCATAGTTTTCCCAAGTAAAATGCCTTTGTTATGTGAAAATGGCAATTTCAAAGTGTCCTAGCCTCTCATATTTCTTCATATATGTCATCATTGAGAAACAGAGATGTTATAAAAGTGTAATATAATAATTTTTTTAACGAAGGTAGATAGGTAATCTGTCTCATGACCCGGATGAAAGCATCATCACATTGCATTTCTTGTGGAAATATACTCTTACACATAACACTATAGCTCATTGGCTGTTCACCCAATCATTCAAAAATTTTAGACATGTTGCCATCCCCTGGGACACATGATTAGAAGTGTTTCCAGGACACTATCTCAATATATGGCGTTGTTGTACTATATTTTTAATACATTTAGTCATTAAATAATTGCACTCAGAGTCCTGGAGATATGATAATTAGAGCAATAATGACTTTAATGTTAAAAGCCTGAGTTCCATCTATAGACTAGAAGAAGTCCCGAATTTTGTCTCCCACACATTTTTATATCCGTAAACACTAATTCTTTATTGGTTAACTCTAACATTTCGAATCCAAACCCACCAATCAAAGGTTGACAAAGTATGCAATAAAATAGGTCTCTTGTTTTCTTCCCCCAAATACCATTAGCATATTAACACAGTAGACACATGTGGTGAGCTTCAAAGCATCCTAACTTAAGTCAACAAAACCAGTCCTTCTGTCTCCAAGAGAAATCAGTATTATTTACAGTGGACCAGTTTTCTTCATAACTCCATAAATCATTCTCAATATCTTGCATAACTTCAATCTTTGCTGCATCATGTATATGAGGTCCATAGCTTTAAGGAAAAACCAAACTAGGCAGAGTAATGTTTGTAGGACCTATAATAATCATTTCTATACATTCTAAGAAAAAGAGATCTAGCTGACCCTTGACACAGAATCCATGTAAAGACTGTAAAGACTCTTCGTTTAGACTTGCCTGATGGTTGCTACTCTCGGCTGCTCCTGCAATCCCGTGAGATCCTGTGGGATCCCGCGATATCACGCGATATCACGCACATAGCACAACATGTATTGCCTAGCTGCTGAGAGTAGCAGCCATCAGGCAAGTGTTATTTAAATATACTTCTGGTGTACTTACAAACTTTTCAATGCCTTGTTTTATAAGTACAGAACCTATTTGTATTACTGTAGACGTTTGGTACCATTCCGGGCATTATTAGTGGGGCTATTTTTTGAGATACACCCTTGGTTTCATTAGCACCTGCACGAAGCCATTAGCTAAAAGGAAAATCTGTAAAAATCGAATCAAGCATGTTCTTCAATGATTAAAGTAAATTGCAGGAACTAATCTTCTAACTCCTTCTTGTGTAAACAGAATTGATTTTAAAAGTTAGACATTGAAAACTTAATTTTGCTGTGGTAAGTTATCAATTTGGATAAAGATCTGTTACTCTTATCCCTTCCCCCAAATACACGCTAAAATTTTCTAATTTTCTACAATTAGTCTAAGGCAAATCCCCAACTTCATTATTATAAATTGTCAGTAATTGTGTAGGGAATTATAACAGAAAAAAATAATAATAAACCCTTGGTGACAGGTGCCCATCTTCACTGTCAATACCCAATTTCCAAACTTTTCGTTCCCACACTCCTGTGAAAATATGGAAGCACTAGATGTAAGAGGCAAAAACAAAAATGTGTAGACAATTAACAAAAACATGCTCGAATCATCCTCCTCTGACAGTCTCTTAACTAACCTGATTACATGACCCTAACTTGCTTTAATTAGTCCAGTGAAGTTTTTGCAGGACTAAAGCCTGGACCTTAGTGCTGTCAAACAATCAAATTTATAAATGACCCTGTTCTGAACTGTTCAATTTGTCACTTAACAATTGGACACTGGAGCATTTCTTTCAATAGCCTAAACTCTATAATTAACACTTCCTATTTCTGCCCAAATCCTCCCTTCTTCTGTGTCCCAGTATATTTTTACCCACAGCAATCTCTAAGGGCATAACTAAAACCCCATAACATTATTCTGTCAGTTACATTCCCAGTTCTATCGCACCCAAAAAACACCCATGCACTCAACATCCCCTTATCTAAACCCCATTTTGACAAAAATAAAAATAAAAAACAATAGCTACCCTTAAATGGCAAAGACTTCAATAAGTTTACCAAATAGACATTGTCCTACAGATTCTAGCGTGCAACAATAAAATTCCCTAATAGCTACCTGAAATTCCTACCAACCCCCTTGTAATACCTGATAATTGTGAATGTTCACCCCCCTATGTAGGCAGTAGCCAACATTAAATCAATTGAATATCTTTATTAGTCTGCAATCATTGTCTCATTTAATAATTAAGGTAGCAACTGCTTGTGATGGCAAAAACGCCATTTCCATGTTTTACCTCCTGTGGACTGAAAATGGGTAGTTATCCCAGTCAGTATCCCAGTCAGGACTCCTCTCCGCCAGACAACACAAAACAATTTGACATACACATAACAGAACATAACAGACAACAAGGAGCTCCAAGATGACATTTTACATTTAATACCTAACAGAATATGTTTCAGTGCTTTGATGTAGGCATTTGATTTTCATCCCATTTCCAAATTCAACATTTAATTCCCATTTATTTTTCAAGGATAACTGGAAAACATCCCAAAATCTTTCTCGTTCCAAAGAACCAGATCCAATCAGAATTTCTCATACATGTACATAGCGTTCGAATAGACCTGGGCCCGTATTTATCAAGCTTCTCAAAGTGCCATTTAAGTCTTAAGTGCTGAGAATTGACAAAATTTACTCCTACTCTCAAACTTAAGTCTAAAAGCAAGTTATCAAATTTCTCAAAGCTAAGAATCACTCTTACTCTCCCAGCTATTTAAGACCGCTCGAGAGGTCTCTCAAGTGGTTAAGAGTTGCCAGTAGGGGCTTGTGATGGCGTAGACAGAGACGTGTGCAAATCTTTTAAGAGAGGAAGAATGTTTTTTTATTTGTTTGACGCCGCTTAATGAATTAAAAATGGTATTGTTTGGATAGAGCAGGCATCATCTTCATCAGCAACTGAGTGAGGAACATCATTTCACCAGTAACATTTATGCAGCAATTCATTTTCAGATTAATTGGAGGTGGTGATTATGCTTTGTTTGCAATGCAATGCTGATGATTTGGCCCATCACAACCATCAATAAGCCAAATTGTAATGGAAACAATTATTGCACTTATAGCTCAACACATTGTCACACGTTTCACTGACTTCCCAACAACACCCCGCATAATCCAACAGAAGCAAACACAATTCATGCAAATAGCCAGCTTCCCAAGAGTAGTAGGCCCAATGGATGGCAGTTATATAAAGATCATTGGTCCCAGCGTCAACGAGAATGTTTATATGAATAAGAAGAGGTACCACAGCATCAACGTACAAGTTGAGTTTGATGCAGACTACAACATTTTGGATGTGGTACCCAAATGGCCTGGGTCTACCCATGACGCGCGATATTGAATGAAAGTGGCCCGAAGCAGCTGTTTGAAAGGCACTTTCTGCCGACAGAGGATACCCGTTCGCGGCGGCTCACCCCTTTCCATATGCCACTGACAGAAGCCCAAATGAACTACAACAGGTAGCCTTTTTGTAAGCTATCACAATTGTTTCATAGTTTATTAATAGAACACTGTATCCTAATATAGGCAATATATAATATATCCCTTCACAGGGCACATCGTATCACACAACGTGTGGCGGAGAGGGATTGGACAGTGGAAGCGCAGATTCCATATTCTCCACTCAGAAATTCAACTACAGCAAGCAGTGTTTTTTATTCTCTCCAGTTCGGTTATCTTTTGGAATCCATGGTGGCTATGATTACATCACTAACTCCCGGCTATATATAGGCAGGTCAGTTAACAGTAGGGGTGCAACGGATCGTCATTGATCCGTGATCCGTTCGGATCAATATCTTCGGTTCGGCACACACGTGATCCGCGGATTGATTACTGAGGAAAAAAAGTTGTGCGCATGTTCAGTCCGCTCACAGCATGGTCATGGCGAGCGGAGGAATGGAGGAGCTTGAACGCCCGCATCATTTAAATCCCCTGAATGGGAGC
>JACXGM010009416.1:0-27606 GCA_016801145.1 Umbra pygmaea
ATCCTAGACCATAGTGATGATAGTATCCTAGACCATAGTGATGATAGTATCCTAGACCATAGTGATGATAGTATCCTAGACCATAGTGATGATAGTATCCTAGACCATAGTGATGATAGTATCCTAGACCATAGTGATGATAGTATCCTAGACCATAGTGATGATGGTATCCTAGACCATAGTGATGATACTAACCTATCCCATAGTGATTAAAGTATCCAAGCCCATAGTGACCCAGCCCATAGTGATGATACTAACCCAGCCCATAGTTATGATACTATCCTACCCCATAGTAATGACAGCATCTGAGATCATGATGATGACAGTATCCCAGCCCAAATTGATGACAGTATCCTAACCCATAGTGATGATAGTATCCCAGCCCATATTAATGACAGTACCTTAGCCTATACCTAGTCTTGACAGTATCCCAGTCTATACTGATGACGGGATCCTAGCCCATAGTGATGATAGTGTCCTAGCCCATAGCAATTAAAGCATTCCAGCCCAAGGTGATGACTGTTACCCAGCACATAGTGCTGATACTATCCTATCCCATATTGATGACAGCATCTCAGCCCATTGTGATGATGTTATCCTAGCACATCGTGATGACAGTATACCAGCCCATAGTGATGACAGTATCCCAGACCAAATTGATGACAGTATCCCAGACCAAATTGATGACATTATCTTAGCCCATAATGATGACAGCATCTCAGCCCATAGTGATCAAAGTATCCTAGCCCATATTGATGACAGCATCTCAGCCCATTGTGATGAGGGTATCCTAGCACATCGTGATTATAGTATACAGCCCACAGTGATGACAGTTTCCTAGCCCATAGTGATGACAGTATCTCAGCTCAGTGATGACAGTATCTTAGTCCATAGTGATGACAGTATCCCAGTCCATAGTGATGACAGTATGCCAGACCAAATTGATGATGGTATCTCAGCCCATATTGATGACATTATCTTAGCCCATAGTGATGACAGTATCTCAGCCCATAGTGTTGACAGTATCCTAGCCCATATTGGTAACAGTATCCTAGGGCCAGTCCAGAAATAATCCCCTTTAAATTACAATGAAATTGTGTCTGTCCCAAATGCCCCAGGAATCTACCACAGATCAATATCATATGCAATCAAATTAAGAGTAATGACAGCTGATTCAGATATATACACTCATTCTGTCACTCTGTGTATCACATTCTGTGGCCACGCCATTTCAACTCCACCATTAAACAGGATGTAATGTAGAAAACCGACAGGATTGCAGTCCTTAGGGAAATTAACATCCTGTCAGATTCAGTAACCACTACATTTAGTATGGGTGCACCGATCCAATATTCAGTATTGGTATTAGTCCGATACTGACAAAATCATAGGGGCGCAGATTGCTCAGTGGGCAGGGAGCCAGACTTGTAGTCAGAAGGTTGCCAGTTCGATTCCCGACTGAGCCAAATGTCGTTGTGTCCTTGGGCAAGACACTTTACCCTAATTGCTCCTTGTTGTAAATAAGAAATTGTTCTTAGACAACTTACTTGGTTAAATTTAATTAATCGTCAGACAATGCCTTCCAACGCAAGAGACTCACTGTACGTACACACTGCCACAAACTTGAGCTTCCAAAGAAGCTCTGGATGCCCTGTCAAGGACGCTTGTCAAAAAAGTATAGAAAGTATAGTTTTAGACGCTTTGGGCGCTCTGATGTGGTATGATCAGACTGTAAATAATAGGGCAGGACTAGCATACGTAGCCTTAAATATATCGTGAGCAAATGAATTGGATTCCCGCTTCAATCGAGGGAATATATTTCCAATAAGAGTTAAACTCATCCTCATATGTGTATCACTGGATCATTATGGAACATCGGGAAGTTGTTGTGTTTGGTGCTGCTTTATTGTATTTGCGGAGAAGACGTCGAAGTCGGGCTCGGAGAGTTGGGTTCATGACACACTCCAGGACCGTCATCAAAGAACATCTATATTTCGATTGGTTGCTGGTCGTTAGCCGCTGAACCGCGTCATAGCTCATTACCATAAAGTTGAACAAACTTCAACTTTTCTGCTTGACGCTCTGGTCGCTCAACACGCCCAAAATGCCCAAAACGTGACGCCGACTGATTTGCCGGTCCTTGCAGCTGAGAGAAGCAGGCTTCCATTGAAAATGAATGACTTCCGGTAACTTTGGAAGCTCATGTCTGTGGCGGTGTGTACGTACAGTGAGTGTGCTAACTCTCACTTCTAACATCAGAAAACAGGTCAGTGCCCAGCACAGTGAGAAATTTGAGTTTCTTCTTCACTAACATGATACACAGTCAAAACATCACCCCTTCATTAAAGAGTTGAAAAAAAACATAGCAGGGAACAGGAACCAAAAACAGAGGTAGTCACAGTATACTGGCTAACTACTCAAGCCACCATATAAGTTTACATTACCCTATTAAGGCAAACAAATATTCCTGCCAGCTATTGGTAGTCTACCAAATATCAGGAATAGGAAAAGTATTGTTTATTGATGATACTCTGTTTGCCCCCACAAAAAAATCAACAATTATTAGCAATGAATGTAATATATGTGTTACATGAATATGTTTTTACAACAGATTCAGAGCATTGGTAGAAAATCATCCTGCTAGCTATCCCTTTTGTTAACTTCAGCAGATGATAACCCTATTATGCCTAAATCTAACAAGATTATCAGTCATCAATTTATGGGGTATTCAAATGAAGAAATCTTAAATAAAGCTGCAGTAGGTTAAAAGCTGCAGAAGAGGAACAGAGAAGAGTCAAGTGGCCTGTTGGACGTTTGTGTGCTCATTTGTTTGTTCATCCTGTGGTTTATGTGCTTTTTTGTGAAACAAATTCAAGCTCAACACCATTTCTTCTTGTTTGCATACCTGATCTATGGCTACATAAAAGATCCACTGGAAAAAAAAACAGCTATCAATCAGCTAGTCTGTGGTCTTTACTCCTCTTCCTAAACTAATTTCCCACCAATTGGTTTCAACTGAAAATGTTGCTGGCTCCTCAAGCCTTTCAACCAAAGATGATTCAATACAAGCTTGCCTTTAGAGTTTATTGTTCACTGAAGAATAGTTTGAAAATGATTCACTGGTTCTAAACCAAACACTGAGCAGACAGGCAAGACTTAGGCCAGTACTCTCTCTCATTTCTAAATCACTACTTAATTCATTAAATAAAGAAAAGAGACTCAACTAACACACTGTGATCCAGAATATTATTATCAGAATGCATTTGTACCCAAACACAGCAACCCAGATAGTGGCTCATTATAGCTGTTAGCCCAGAGACATCAGCTACATCCAACCATCAGTAACAAAACTCACAAAAATAAAAATCTCCATCCAAAATGCATACACTACCTATTGGCTAAATGAAATCAAATGTAATCAAAACTTCTACGTTACCAAATTGTGAATCAAGATATGAAGTTAGCACAACACCTTGAAAAAAAATCGAGGAATTTAAAAAAGGAAGATATTAACAATGTATCGACTCAGTGATCATAGTCTGGCTATAGACACTGGATGGCATAAAAACTATGGATTGTCAGAGAAAAACAAATTCTGTAAACATTTAGGTCAGGTGAAGAAGAAAATGAGTAGCAATTCCTACCTCACTGGGCTAAAGTACATACTACGGGCTAAAGTACATACTATACTCTTAGGAGAAAAATACAGACAGTAGACCTCACAGCTGAATTATGTCTTGGCCTATTATAAAAGAAGTGTATATTTCTGATATGTTATTTGTTTACTTTTTGTGTACATTGTTTCATAATAGCTGTTTTGTTTTAGTTTTTTATTGTCGATTCACTGTATCACTATTGCTGCTTGTACATGTTTGCTTAGGCAATAGTGGCAATCACCCATTCATGCCAATTTAGCCATATTTAATTAAATAGTTCTCTCTTTGTTTCTCTAACTCTCTTTCACTCGAACAGAGGTACAATATATCTGTGTCTTTCTATTGTCCTTTTTGTCTATCTCTCTCTGTAGCTTTTTCTGCCTCTTTCACCTTTCTATTTTCAATGTAAGGTGCTTGAGAGACACTTCTTTAAAATCGCAAGTGAAAAATAAGAAAGAAAACTAAATAAATAAATAAATAAATAAATAAACAGACCAAAGCAATCTGAAAATCTAAGCTAACAATACGCATAGAAATATTTATTTTTCTGACTCCCTGTCTCTTAGTCTGGCTGCCTCATTCCATCTATATGTGGTTGTATTCATCAGAGCATGATAATATACTGTCTCCTGTCACTCCTTTACCAGGGTTCAAGGCACTCACACACACTCTCTGTCTCTCTCTCGCCTATCTCTTTCCCAGAAAAGAGCAGCACTCTAAAAGCTAAAAGGCGGCTACCTGTTCTAGAATAACATGAAGTGTGTAAGTGGAGGCCAATCCTTATGCACTTTGAGGGGGTAGAGAACTGTGACGAGAACTTCCCGAAAGTGTGGTCATAGAAACGCAATACTTTCTCTCACTTTCTCTGATTTCAGGAAGCTTAGTCTGTGCTGACTGAACCAGTTTTTTAACATGAGTCAGAAAACCAGGGCTTGGTCAGTTGGATGCCACTCTGGAATAACAAAGGCCCTGTTTAGGGTAACGTCAAATAATAAATAATAAACTTATTTGTAGTGTGGCAAATAAGAATACACTCATTATAGGATACTTTGGGATTATGATACTATGCGTGACACTGTATGGATACTGTTGACCAGAACACTGTTCATTCCTCCTCTCTCTTGAGCAGAGCGAAGCTAAAGCCTGACGCCTCGGTCCTCTTTGATGGTTATGAAATGGTTTCCTCTATAATGGAGAGGAAAACATCCTCCAGCTCTCCGATGGGAGCCTCTTTTCACATTGACCTCGCCTGGCGGTGGTGAGGAGAAACAGCTTAAGGTGAACTGAAGTGTATGGAAAAGACATGCACGGTCTCAGTGGGCCAGCCTGCTGAAGCAAGCTGTATCCTCTGGTTGGGCTGTAAGGCTGAATTCAATGTAATAGAATGAAAGACAGCTATTTGAGCAGGGTCAGTATATATTGTGTAAATGTGGCTATAAATGAGCGAATCTGAATGTAAGTGGATGACTATGTTTTAATTTGGTGGGCAGTGTAGTTAATACAGTACATTTAGTACAGTGCATATATGTTAAAAATGAGCAGATTGTAAATATCAAGGAAACACCCACATAGAATATGTATTGCTCTACTGGCAGGTGCACCCAGAGGCACACATAGCGTATGCGCACACACACGATGTAATAATAAAAATCCACTTTAACTCTAATGAAACCCCATAAATGGAGCGACTCACTAGGACCTGCAGAATATAAAAAGATAAAAAGTTCAGCTAAGCTCCTTCTGCTGTTGGATATGCACAACTAGGGCCCTGAAAATAAAAAAACCAAAAACTTTAAGTTTAAAGAACTCTTTATGCTAATGACAGATGGAAAGTGAAATATTCTGTGAGCTTTTTTCTTTACTCTTTTGTCTTCCAGCTATAGAGTTTTGTCTTGGCTAATGGTGAGGAATGGTTGCCAAAGGACCCATCCTGAAAGGAATTCCCTTGTCTTTCTCTCCCTCTTTCTCTTTCTGTCTCACACACACACAAAGAAATGTCACAAACACAAAAATATATAATTAGAACTACCATACTATCATGAATTAGACAAATATTGTAATTTGATATTTTGGTGAAATAGGCCTAAAACAGAGACACACATAGACACACACCACAAAACACCCTCATCATTCTCTGTTTATGCCATTGGTAAAGGTCAAAATTAGATGTTTGTCACGTTGGGTAAAACTTCAGCAGACAACTTCAACACCAGCCACTAGAGGCAGTGGTGAGCTCTATTACATTTAATCATAATGTTGTTTTTCCAGAGAAGGGGGAGCGACCCAGGCAGTTATCGTATTTCCTCAAATAAAAACCGGGGCCTTTATTTACCTTACTGCAGAAGGTAACCAGCTTTTATTTGAAGCAGGCTGTTGTTAGAGGCTGGCCTTTATTTCTAAATTCCCTCTGTGTGATAAGTATAATTGGCTATATTTTAGTGTCAATCCTTGTTCAGGTTTTCCCTTTTATTGCTGCATTACATTGTTAATACAATCTCAACACTTCTTGTAACCATTCCAATAAGTAGTTGAAAAAGGTTGTTGAAGAATCAGTCGCCTGCGTTGAATAGGAGCCGTGTTACTTCCAATGTAATTACTGCCATGTACCTGTACGTTACTACAAACAACAGCAGGCTGAGTAGAACATACAGCCGCATTGACTGAAATACCGGTAGGACAATAATACTTAGCGATACTCATTCCTGCTCCCGCGAGCCACCATTCTGTACATTTTCCATCCAACCCCAGTTGCGACTACCCTGAGTTAGCGTTTCATCCTGGTAATGAGTAGCGTCACTTGTGCTAAATTAGGTTTGGAACAAAAACCTATGGAATGGCGGCTCGCAGAAGTACCATAATCCACAAAAAACAGTGTTAAAATAACATGACTATATTGTTGAATCTATTGAACTGGTAGAAATGTACATTACGCTTAACTGGAATGCACATTATATGAAAGGCACCTAGGAGATTATCCACACAAATTTTTCCCCGGCCTTTATTTAAGACCGGCCTTTATTTGTCTGAGTTGACCACCCCCCCCGGCCACTATCAGAGACCCAGCGTTTAATTGACTACCGGTTTATATTTGAGGAAATACGTTACAGGGCCCAGACAGTTTTACACCCCTGTAGTTCCTGATGCATCCAGTAGGGTGAGGCTGTAGCATGTCATGCCAGTGTTCAGGAGTTCAAATCCAGATGGAGACTGTGTGTATTGTTCTCCATTGCAGCGCGACGCAGTCAGGCAATGTTTACTTTCTATCATTACATTCTATCATTACCCTTACCCTAACCTTAACCACTCTGAAACCTTGCTGTTAAGCCCTTATAAATTTATTAAGTATATAACCTTCAGTATTTATTGAAATGCTATGTCATGATGCTTCCAATTGAAATACAATTAGCTTGGAAACGTGCTGAAAGACACGAAAAATATCCTTCTACCCCTACTGGACGCATCAGGAATAACAGGGACCTAAAACTGCCTGGGCTGTAAAACTGTTCCCTGGGCTGTATATCTACCGGCTCCAGGTCTGCAGCCTCCCCATATAGTTTTTCCAGAGCATTTTGGACTAGTCAAGGGAGCAGGGGGAGGACAGATACTGGCAGGCATTGATTCTGAAATTGGGGAAATCAAATTAATGTCATGGAGATAAAACATTTGTTCAAGCTTTTCCCAAAACATTCACCTTGATAATTCGGAATGAATACCCAACCAAAACCGTAATCCCCATCTTTAACCCTAACCATTACTATTTAGAATCAATCTCTAAACATAAAACATAACATTAAACCTAAAGCCATGACCGAGTTTGGTGTAGCGATCTAAACTCCCTACTCCTGATCACACATGCGCTTTGTTGCCCTTCCTCTCTTTTTTCAACAAATTCCATGGCAGGGTTAGATTTGGTGCCTGTCCTGAATCTGTTTCATGTTTTTGTATTCTCACAGACATTTTAACATCACCTCATCATCATCCAATGGATTGTATGTCTTGTCAACCATTCACAGCTGATAGTTATTCCCTCATCAATTAGGTATTAAGTCCTCTGTTTTTGTTACTCCCTGTCAGTGATTGTAGGCTTCAGACGGCTCAGTGATTAGGGAGTCAGACTTGTAGTTGCCAGTTCAATTCCTGACAATGCAAAATGGCGATGTGGCCTTGAGTAAGGCACTTTAACCTATGTTGCTCCAGGGATGTCCCTGTATTCATTGTATTTTTTCATATTCAGGATAAGAGCGTCTGCTAAATTACAAAAAATGTTTCCTGTTTAGTTTGTTACCAGGCAGTTAGAGCGTGTGTTATAGACAAGCTTTTCGACTCCAGGAACTTTAATTTTGAGTTGTCACTAAGGCTAATAAATCTTTATTTTCAGATGGCTCCGTGGTTAGGGAGTAGATTTGTAGTCAGAAGGTTGCCGATTTTATTCCTGTGCCAAATATCGTTGTGTCCTTGGGCAAGGCACTTTATCCTAAGTTGCACCAGGGGAATGTCCCTGTATTCACTATGTCGCTCTGGATAAGAGCATCAGCAAAATTATGAAAATTTTAATTATATGTAAACTTCGCACTTACACTGTCTCCCCCTACATACCTGCCTAGCTTTTGCTTCCTACTGACTTTCAATAAAAAAATGCAATTCCCTTATTCCATTATACAATCACCCAAACGCAAACTCAAAAAGTATGTGTGGCTAGCGATTCAGGGACTGGAACCAGGCTGCACCCCCACACCAAAAAAACTTGTACGCCTAGACATAAACCTAACATATTAATCTTAACACCAATGTCAAAAATAGACTTTTCACTTCACCCATAGAAGTCACAATGACTATGCCACATATACACATACATACATATACATAATGGGTTCCACTGCTGGTTAAAGCTAGGCATGGTCGGGTCTGGTTAGTCCCTGGATCGGAGACCAATGCTGCTGCAAGTGGTATTGGGGGCCAGTAGGGGGCACTCTTCCCTCTGGTCTAAAGATCATTCCCAATGCCCCAGGGTAGTGATGGGGACATCTGCCCTGCGTAGGGTGCCGTCATTCAGATGGGATGTTAAACAAGTGTCCTGACTCACTTTGGTCATTAAAAATCCTATGGCACTTATCATAAGAGTAGGGGTGTTTACCCCGGTGTCATGGCCAAATTCCAAAATAGGCCTCACTTCAATCATGGCCACCTAATAATCTACCTCCTTCCTAATTGGCATATATAACTACTCAACTCTCCACCTAATGTGTGCTGAGTGTTCTGGCGCAAAATGGCTGCCGAGCATCACCCAAATGGGGGCTACACATTGGTGGTAGATGGGGTAGGCTTTCCCCCTCACTATGTAAAGCGCTTTGAGTCCCTTGAAAAGCACTATATAAATTTAATAAATTATTATTATTATGATGATACATGACACACACATCTCTACACAAAGCAATCCCCTCCCACGCCCCCGAATTCCTGGTCTGTGTCTTAAAAAGCCGTAGGGTTTACGGCCTGAGGAGCGTGATTTATTATGAACTGAAACCACAGGACAATAAGCGATGTGTCAATACGATCAGAGCTTCCCCAGACAGCCCGTTTCATCTGACCGGGATTCATGGCTCAATCCGTCCGCATCGCCAGACAGGCCAGATAAATGAGGCAAAGAAAACCACCTGTGGTCAGCAGCGCACTGTCTGTCTGCCAGATCACAATAAAACGTGTAGGAAGACACCAGAGACAAAGCACAGCTCAATCTCACCTGGGGAAATCCTATACCCTCACAAAACATAAATCAAGTGTGTCAAATATGCGGCTGTGGGACAGAATGAACTCAATACACTTTAAAACTAAAGCCCGATCGAACATGTGTGGAAATGCACATATGTTTTTATTGTTTACTGACAGTGTCCAGTCGGATGATAGTCACTGACATGACAGCTAACAATTGAGCATTTAAAGTTTCAACAAATATGGACAGAGGACTGCGATTTACTTGTTTAATTTCATGTCAAGAAAATACAGCAGGTGTAATTTGAAACATATGGCAACCCGGTGCCAGAAGGAAAATGTAGCATCACTTTTTAATGAATGCTGAGGTCTCATTTAAATATTAATTCTGAAGAAGCTCATTAGCTCTACTACGCTATTTTATTACTTTGATATATTTTAAAATAACATCAGTTCCAAAATAACATCCGTTACAAGAAGGCGGTGTAATATAGTTTAATGTTAACCTACCAGAATGAGGACAGCCATGGAAACGTGCGCCTTCAAAGCAATCTCGCAGCTTAAGAGCCAATTTGAGTTAAGTCACTTATATCAAGTGAACTGTGGCATCCAACATACTAAATGGCACGTGTCATGTCAACCTCTTACCAATAATGGTCACCTAATCCTGCAGTTATATATTCCGTTCCGACTCAAGGCACTTCGGATGAATACAATTTATGTGTATGAACAGAAATGACATACTCTATATTAGGCTACAGTAAAAATCTCGCTCATGTTTATACATTCAAACTGGCATGCCGGCACGCACGTGCCTTCAGTAGGCTACATCTTAAAAACACACCTGCTAAAACACATCAACTGACAGAACGGAGAGTCTCCTCATAGTCCGTACCGTAGCATATCCTTTACTTCCCTGTTTTGAGCTGTGTGATTAGGAAAGTTGCAAGAAAATAACCTGGTTTGCTGCGGTAGGTCCCGAGATTAGCCACGGTGACAAGTGGCCTGCCTCTGCACCTTTTCTGCCGTGTGGCGTGTTCGTTTAGTTCCGAAGTTGACCGCGGGCAGGGCGGAATGGCTACGTCCATTATGCTACCCTACTTCCTTTGTAGTGGACTAAAGCTATCATGTCGTCACTGGTCAAATGTAGTGCACTAAATAAGGTACACTGTAGGCTGCCATTTGTGCGGAGACAGATTATATCCGATCCGCCCTTATACAAAGCGGATAACAAGGTGACTTGGTTGATCCGACCCCGGTGAACGAATCTAGAAAAAGCTCGACCTCGGGGATCACGTTATACTCTAGCCTAGACCTAGGAGCAGACACAATCTAAACCTAAGATGCTACGCATCGGTAACTAAAGACACATTTAAATGCTTCTAGGTCCCATTATTAATTAGTTAATAATTCGTGGATTGTTATAAAGTAATCTAAGCATCTAGCCTAATGAAAATGGCTATGCTTTAAGAGAATACAGAAATATACATTTTAACAGTTACAGATACGCCTACGTCTTTTTATTTTGTCAATGCATTTGTTCAATCCAATTAGGCTTAAAATGTGTATTTTTACGAGGCTACTGCTCATTGTCATGCACTAAAAGGGGATCAGAAAAATAATCTGCGCACGGAGCGACACTGTGTGCACACTAAATAGCACAGCTGCGTGTGGCTCTGTAGGCTATAATCAGCCAAAGAGCTATGTTACAATTAGGCTACAGACAGCCAGCCAACGGCCGACCGGAGGAACTTTGTTTACTACCCAATTGTTGGCACTGGCCACTGGACCAAAGGTGGCAATACTGTCGGTTGCCGCGCAGCCCGCAGCCAACCCTATATGGGTGGACGCGTCGCTCTACTGGTCTTGGGGTAGGCTGCTACGGAGATTAAACCATCCAGCCTGCCTGATCTTTCTGACCGTGAGCCTGGACTAGTATATTCTCCGGGAATTTAATTTATCATATGGCACTATAATAGGGTCGATTGATTGGTCAAAAGCCATAGCAAGTGTGCCTTACTTCCCTCTGAACACTCCGGACTGTCTGCTCGTCAATATGCGTCGCAGTTTGATACCTCGTATTTACAACACGCCCAGTATATATCCCCGGTTGCTAGGCTGCTCCTCTGGGTTGTCTCCCGTTCCCTAAATTCCCTGAAGACTAATGAGACCTGTCAAGTGGACTTGACGCTATTTTAACAGTGAGAGACGCACCATAACGCACCATAGCAGCAAAGCAAAACAGTCCAAATAAATAATACATTGGCTAAACAGTTATTGCCCATGGTATCCGCGTACATTGGGATATGTTACATTTTCCAAAGCTCCTTTAATTCTTACCTGAAATTGTTCCATTCAAACCTAATTGTTTAGTTAATCCATATCACACGCAGGATTTCCAAAACGTGCATTGTTCAGGTTGCTCTGTCATTCTCCGTGGTAAAAAGCCGTTGTATTATTATTATAGTCTAATGGCCAGGTAACAACACCGCTACTCTGTTACCGTTCTGACTGAAGCAGCGCGATTCTAAATATCTGTTTTGCGTGTGTCATCTTCCCTGGAGCACGAGCACATACTCCCGCCTAGCCGCGTGGCTCCGTCTGGTGAGAGCGCGGCACCCGTAGAGATCCTCGCTATAGTGTGACAACTGACAGAATCGCTTATTTCCCTATCTCATTGTGTTCTTTCGCCACACTATCAGAAACAGGCTCACGGTATTTGCTCTCATAATTATAGATTTTGAATTGCACAACAGCAGACACTGTCAAAGTATTGAATGGATGCGTTCAGGCTATAATAACATTTTGTGTCGTTTGTTTGTGTGGTGGCTGTTTGCGTATCTGTCTGTCAGTTTGTCTTTGTTTCTGTTTCTTCTTTTTAGGAATTAAATGTATTAATTTCCTGTATTGACAGTGACTGAAATTGAAGCACACTTTTTATCCTCATGACAGGTAGAATTATATAAATCCTTATATTGTATTCCATTGGGTTCTCCATGACTACACAGGCCAACACACCGGGTCCCATTGTCCCTCTTGAGCTGTGTTTAGAGCCAATAAAAGAGTAGGAGACTCGCACACAGATGAAAAAATGACAAAGTCCAACAATGGAGGCATTTAAATAGTTACAGTCTATTTATTAATATGGCCAAAGATAAAGTGCAAAGTGCAAAAGTGAAAAATACAAACGTTTTGGCCAGTCAAGCCATCGTCAGTGCAATCTACCAACAAAACAACAGGGGTTACATGTAAAAAAGCATATGCTAAATATCTCAAATGTAAATGTAACTGAGCAGCCATATGTGTTTATTTACTGACAATGACTAAATTGTGTCAATGCTCCAAAACTGTACGCACATATGTCCCACCTATCTCCCATCCTGTTGGTTGAGCCATACCCAGAACTTTTTCTTTTGAGTGTTCATTGGCTGATAGGTGGTATGAAGGCTGCCTCGTGTGTTTCTTGGCATGGGTTACAAACACAGTGGCAGTGAGACCAGCTGGCAAAAATCACACCAATATGCTGCCTCGATTGGCGTATGCGTGTGTGTGCGTATGTCATTTTGGCTGTTAGTTTAGCCTCCCCGAAGCAACAAATTCACACAATACACAGTCAGGAACACACATTACCTTAACACAGGGATTTGTTGCTAGGGCAATACACACACAGACACACACATCATTGCCACAGATAATTGCCACACAGTCAGGGAAACCTCATCCAAAGTCAATCTTCAGTGGCTGAATCCGTCTCTGCAGGGCAGGGCAGATCCCCTCTAATAGGATCAATACCCACACACACCTACTGTATGACCAACCAATGTTCACTAAACCTACTGTCAGCACCACATGTTTCCCCATGGGTACATCAGGGACCATGCACCTGTACTCACAGATTACACATACAAGATAGGCAGGACACTCATACAGGAAGTCAGACCTCTAGAAGAAAAATAATAGATATGTTTGTTGTACTCACAGGTGGCACAGTGGTCTGAGGCACACTTTTGTAGTGTTTTTGTGTTTTTTTCAAACCTGGCTGTGGTGATGTATACTGTCCAAGTGTTGCTCAGTAGGGAGTAGGGAATCGTCAGCAGGGATTTCTTTGTATCATAATTCTCTAGCAACTACCGGTACTACAAGAGTGGTTGTTGACCTGAAGCGTACTGAGGCTGTTGGTCAAGTGAGCATGTCCTCACGCACCAATCTGTCTTCCTGGCTGCATGTGCACTATGGACATAAGCACAGTGACAAAATAAAATAACCACGATGGGCAAAACTTATTTCTAAATCAAACATCAACATGCCAAACACAGACCGCACAAGTAACAATAACTGACAGCAACCACAAATACAAACACAACCCAAAATACACATACTGATGACCTGAGAGGATGCAGCTGTTGGGTATTGTTGGATGTATTTCCTTGTCTATCGTGTGTTTTAGGAGTATCTATTACAATTTTGCCCCTTGAGGGTGTTTTTTTATACAGTTTTTTACAGAATAAACTACATTTGCTTTCAATCCTCACATGTCTCCCCTACTTCAGCACTGCTGAAAGCATAACAGCTTCAGCGTTCAGCGTTGTGACAGAATACCCACCTACCAAAACAGAAACAGCGATGAAAGAGGCGCAGCCGATCGGCACGGGAGAGAGAGAGCTACAACCCGGAAGGTTTTAATGCTGAATACAGGGAGTGGGATAATGTCATCTGTGCCACCCCTCGAAAGCATCAGAGAGTCGATTGGCTATGCCCTATGCCCACTACCATTACAGCTAGGGGGTGGTGAAAGAGGGCTATAGTCCATTCATCTTCCCCTACCGAGTGATTGGTAGACTAGACGGGCCGCTGACTGGAGCGACTGGTGCAGGAGGGAGACTGAGTCTCCAGTGCAGGCATGGAAAAGATACCCCTCCCAATACTATGAAGAGGAAACCTGGGAAGAGTCATCCTAGTTTCCCAAACAACTTTTTTGGGGGAGAGTTATAGCATGTGCACTCAACCCGCATGGAGGGACATGGAGATGAGGAGCAGGAGCAGAACATGGAGGCAGAGAGCGGCGAGGGAGAAAGGGACCTCATCAGCTGGGAGCAGGAACATGCTGGAGCAGAAGAGGAGGTAGGTGAGGGGGACACAGACTGTGATATCCAGAGCACGAACCCTACTTGGCTAGTGGCGCGCCCACCACCCCCTCTACCACCTGGCAGCCCTAGCCAATTAGAGTACCTCTCACTGCCAGTCCTGCAACCAAGGAAGTTGTGGCTGCTCGTGGATCTGCGGGACCCTCCTGAAACTTGTCCACAACACACCACGTGCTCCCAGCCTCCGCCATGGTGGACTTACATCCCCTTCTCCCCAACCACAGCTTCAGCTCTGCTCCTTCCTCCCGTGGTGACAGTGCTACCATCCATGCCCATGCCTGCAGCGTCCGCCTCCATGTTTAGGCCAGTGGCTCCACCTTCCGTGGGAGCTACGGAGGGCATACTCCCCATGAAGATGTCGGAGGCCCAGTCGGCTGCAGAGCCCGTTCGGGTGGTCCAGCCAGCTGCGCCTTACAAAGGGGACCAGACCCCTGTATCCGAGGAGACGGTGGAGCCCCCAGCTCCTCGGTCAGTGGTGGCCACACCTCAACCCTCAAAAGTGTGGTCACCACTGCAGGAATCCTCCCCCAATGCCAAAGCAAGGGGTGCTGGCCCCTACAACCCCCAGCATTCCGCCTGCTGCTGAGCCTCATCCGGCAGCTAACGAAGAAGCTCCACCCCTGCAGCTGGACCTCAATCAGCAATTACATGGCCTCCCTACTCTGCCCCCTGCTGGCCAGGCGCTACCGCAGCTGAAGATGATGCTTCTCCCCCTGCTGCCAAACTCCCACCAACAGCAGCAGACGAGACTTCACCCTTCCACTGCTGAGTCTCCACCAGCAGCAAGGATACCAGCAGCAGGGGGTCAAGCAGTAGGCCCTCCAGCAGCCGCCGAGACCCCTGGGGATGTGACGACAGCTGCCGAGAGCCCCTGGGGATGTGAAGACGGCTGCAGAGAGCCCCGGGGATGTGACAATGGCTGTCGAGAGCCCCGGGGAGGTGTCCACTACCATCACAACCAGTACCAGCGGCAACGTCACCACAGCCTGCCATGTCTCTACTGCTGGTAGTGGCTGCCATGCCCCCTTGACAACTGCAGGTGGCTCCTCTCCCCTAGCATTTACCGCTGAGCCCTCCAGTGAGAAGGGTGCCTCCAACCTCCCCTCCTCACTACATCTAGGATGAGCGAGGTCGTCAGGGTTGCCCTCCGGAAGGGGGGCTTCCCCAAACCTCAGAG
Source organism: Umbra pygmaea (assembly GCA_016801145.1). Taxonomy (NCBI): domain Eukaryota; kingdom Metazoa; phylum Chordata; class Actinopteri; order Esociformes; family Umbridae; genus Umbra; species Umbra pygmaea. The sequence continues at coordinate 15,687 of JACXGM010009416.1, forward strand.
GGTCTGCTGCCCTCCCTCCCTCACTCCTGGATCTGTTTTGGTGCAGTCGTGGTTGCTCGCCGGACTCGGGGGGCCTGCCTGTTGGGAAGGAGGGGGGGTAATGTCACAATTCCCCTTATGGGAATTGGCCATGAATGTGAAGTTGCTCCCCTGTATGTGTATTGTTTTGTTTTCCTTCCCATGTGCACTGTTCTTTTCGGTTTCCCACTTTTGTTGAGTCACATGTTTTCTATTATCCTATTGTTGTCATTAATTAATTTCCCAGCTGCCTGAATTTAGTCATTAGTCCCCTATTCAAGTTCTGTTGTGTTTGCAGGTAGCTGTCGGGTATTGTTGGATGTATTTCCCTGTCTATTGTGTGTGTTTTAGAAGTATCTATTACAGTTTTGCCCCTTGAGGCAGTTTTTGTTTTCATACAGTGTTTTAGGGAATAAACTATGTTTGCTTTTCACTCCTCACATGTCTCCCCTACTTCAGCATCACTGAAAGCATGAACAGCTTTAGTGGTTAGCATTGTCTGACAACTCTGCATATTTTTTGTTATTTTGACCAGTTATCAATTTTCAGCAAATACATGCTCTAAATAACAATATTTTATTTAGACTTAATTTAGATAAATGTTGGCAGTAGTTTGCGGAGTTATACAAAAATATTCATTTTACACAAACACATAATACATATCAATAGTAAGGCCTGAGGATAATTTTCATTTTTTGCAGTGGTCTTAAAATCTTCCAGTAAATTTTAAAACAACTAATATTTGGTAGAATAATAATTGTATAATTATAATTTGTTTTCATGTATCATTTCATGCTCTCCAACGGGCTTTCAAATTTCCTGACTCCTAGGGAATGAGTGAGTCATGGCATGATATTGAACTGAGATATGGACTCTAATTGTACAGTTTTATACAAAGGTTTAGGCACCCCTGACAATTTCCAAGATTTTCATTTATAAATAATTGGGTGTTTGGATCAGCAATTTCATTTTGATTTAACAAATAACTGAATGACACAGTAATATTTCAGTACTGAAATGAGGTTTATTTATTGGATGAACAGAAAATGTGCAATATGTATCAAAACTAAATTATACATGTGCATAAATGTTGGCATCCCAACAGACATATCAGATCAATATTTAGTTGAGCCTCTTTTAGCAGAAATATCAGCCTCTAGATGCTTCTTATAGCTTGTAATGTGTGTCTGGATTCTGTAAGGCATTATTTTGGACCATTCCTCCTTGCAAAATATCTCCAGTTCAGTTAGATTCAGTTAACCCGTTTCAAATCACCCCAAGGATTTTCAATGATATTCAGGTCTGGGGACTGGGATAGCCATTCCAGAACATTGTACTTGTTCCTCTGCATAAATGATTTTGAGCAGTGTTTTGGGTCGTTGTCTTGTTGAAATATCCAGCCCCGGCGTAACTTCAACTTTGTGACTGATTCCTCTATGTTATTCTGAAGGATCTGCTGATATTGAGCCATGCGACCCTCAACTTTAACAAGATTTCCAGTACAGCATGATTGAACCTTCACCAAGTTTTACTGTGTGTAGCAAGTGTATGTCTTGGAATGCTTTGTTCTTTTGCCGCCATGCATAATGCCCCTTGTTATGACCAAATGACTCCATCTTTGTTTCATCAGTCCACAGTACTTTCTTCCAAAATGAAGTTGGCTTGTCCAAATGTGCGTTTGCAAACCTCAAGCGACTCTGTGGCATGTGTGCAGAAAAGGCTTCTTCTGCATCACCCTCCTGTACAGTATCTCCTTGTACAAAGTGCGCTGAGTGTCGTGAGGATTGTTGCTGTTGGTGTGTATTCGTCCGTCGAAGTGGTACTAAGATGTCGATTGTGAGAAGTGTGATTTTAGTAGCTGGAGTTTTATGCGTATGCTCTTGATATTTACGCTCTTGATATTTACTCACAAGCCCCTGGCTGATACTACGTTGGAGTTAACCCCTGTGAACGAGAGGGTCACCTCCCTGCACCTGCGGGTTGTGGGGGGAAATTCTGACAGTTGTTTGTGCATATGTACCAAACAGGAGTTAGGAGTATTCAGACGTCTTGGGGACCTTAAATGGAGTCCTGCATGGGGCTCCAGTTGGGGATTCTATAGTTCTGCTGGGGGACTTCAACACGCACTCTAGGCCAAAGGTAAATGGTTGATTTTAAAATTGTTTAATCTAATCTGAGGCCATATGTTTTGGACACTCGTGTGAAGAGAGGGGCAGAGCTGTCAACCGATCACCATCTGGTGGTGAGTTGGGTCAGGCTGTGAGGGAAGACTTTGGACAGACCTGGTAATTATTATCATTATTACTATTACTATTATTACTATTGTCATTCCTATTTTAAAATTCTATATTGTTGTAATTCTTGTTTTTAAGCCCACTGCATAGAATCGCCGAGCCATGTCAATAAGAATTTCTCTGCATAGGATGATGTATGTTGTTCAATGCATATGATAAATAAACCACTTTGACTTTGACTTTGACTAAAAGTGCAGGTAAATTGACAACATCTGGAGGGGGCCCCTATCCAGAACCGGTCGGCCCAATACGCTCACTACGCACGTTGCGTAGGGCCCCGCAAATTTCGCAAGGCCCCGCCTCCCTCGTGTCAAAGCGAGTTTCAACTGTGAGAGGATGAAGCGAAGTAATCCATCTTGTCACGACTAAAGGGGGGGGAAAAAACACAATGAGAGTGAAAAACAGGAACAGCAATCAGATAGACTTTTGTTCTCTCCTCTTCAAGTTTAAAGTCAGCAAATACTGTAACACTAACGTTAAATTGATATGCTATCTTGCAGTGCATCTCGTTCTAATCTGTATGTCTTGCAAAAGTTGCTGGGCAGCAGAGAAGTAAATTAATAAATCGTAATATTTTATTACTGTATTAAAGTATTTTGCATGGGTACAACACAATATTTTGAACAAAAATGACACTTTTACTTCATTATATTTTCCTTAACACCTTCGTTACTCAATTACATTATTTGTCTAAAAAGAGACATGTGGAGTGAGCCCTGGCGCATTTGGTGTCAATTCTGCCTACAACATTTGATAAGCTATTCAGCATATATTATACAGCAGTTATTATTGGTTGTACTCTATCGGACACCATGCTGTGGATAAAATGAATGCCTAAATAAAATCATGCATAAGTGCACGCATAAGCGCACACATAACGAGTGTCAAAAACCAATCAATGTGGAGGAGCTGTCAGATTGAGATGGAAGACCCCTCAAAAAACACCAACATGTTCCGAATGTGGAAGATAGACAGTCTCCGCTTACTGTAAAGTATGATAATACATAATAATAATACTTTGAAGTATGATAATACATACCGAATGTCATTAGACTTTTTACATACCACTTCTCAACTGTGCTTCACCCGGCCGAAATTATTTACACAGTGAAATGTGCGCGTAAAGATTGTATTACCAATTGATTTCCATTCAGATGCAAACATCATGTTTGCTATGTTCTTTTATTAGAGAAGTTATATTAGAGATATTTAGGCCATTAGGTCGACAGAGAAAATAAACTAGAGTACTAAATTAATAGGTTATACCTATTAGGTCATACCTAAAACCTAATTTCCATTTTGCAACAATATATTTTTGCTATGGCTACAAAAAACATCTGAACTATATGTGGCAAAACTGTTTTATAAAGAGTAATACGGCTTTTGGCCCAAGTTTATCACAAATTTATAATTTCACTATAACTAGCAACCAAATGCATATTATGGACATAATAATGTGTATTTTCAGAAATTGGTTGTATTGTTCCTGTTTTTTAATATGTTCAATGAAAACATATCTAAGAAAGAATAATACTTAAAAAACCTACACAAAATTCCTGAAGAGATTAATGGCAATTTACATGGTGCATCCTAACTATTTGAAATAGATTGAATATTTTCCATAATTTCTCATTAATGTTTAAGTTAATATTCACTTATCTTACGATTATATAAAACATGTTCTATTTAATGAATATTGTTTGTTTATACTTCTTCATGTTTTGTATAGGTCTACTAATTCTTAGATCAAACGATGGAACTAAACTATTTTGATGGAGGGAGGATTGTAGTAGGAGCACTAGGATGTCAGGTGTGATGGTGTGGCAATGGCAAATGGTTGACATGGGTCAGAAAGGAGGGCCCGTTAGTAGAATTTTGCTTAGGGCCCCAGGGAGGTCAGGACCGGCTCTGCCCCTGTCTGACAGACTTTCAAATCACAGCACTGGCAGAGCTTATTGTACATCCCTGTGGAGACTGAGGGCATTGAACCCAAGTGGACAATGTTCAAAACTTCCAAGCTGCGGTGTAGAGCTAGGGTCTTAGGGTCTTGGGTGCCTCAAGGGAGGGTAACCCACAAACACCATGGTGGAAAAAGGTGGTCAGGGAAGACGTCAGACTGAAGAAGGAGTCTTTCCGGGATATGTTATCCCGGAGGACTCAGGAAGCAGTTGCAGGGTACGGAAGGGCCCGAAGACCTGCTGCCTCTGCTGTGAAAGAGGCAAAGCAGTAGGTGTTTAAGAAGTTCGGAGAAGACCTGGAGAAGATATTTCGGTCAGCACCAGGGTGCATCTGGAAAACTATTTGCCACCTCAGAAGGGGGAAGCGGGGAACCATCTAAGGTGCATACATAAGGATGGGACTCTGTTGACCTCAACTGAGGAGGTAATAGGGTGGTGGAAGGAGAACTTTGAGGAACTCCTGAATCCAACTATTACACCCTCTATATTAGAAGCAGAGCTAGAGGATGAAAGGGGATTGTTGTCGATTTCCCTGGTGGAAGTCACTTAGATAGTCAAACAACTCCACAGTGGTGGCAAAGCCCGGGGATTGATGAGATCCACTCAGAAATGCTGAAAGTTCTGGGTGTGGAGGGGCTGTCTTGGATGACATGCGTCTTCAACATTGCATGGAGGTCTGGGACAGTGCCAAACAGTGGCAGACTGGGGGGGTGGTTCCCCTGTTCAAATGGGGGGACCTGAGTGTGTGTGCCAATTACAGGGGTATCACACTTCTCAGCCTCCCTGGTAAAGTGTACTCCAAGGTGCTGGAAAGGAGGGTTCGGCCGTTAGTCGAACCTCAGGTTGAAAAAGAACAATGCATATTCTGTGCTGGTCGTGGACAACGGATCAGATCTTCGCTCTTGCAAGGATCCTGGAGGGGGCCTGGGAGTATGCCCATCAGGTCTACATGTGTTTTCAGGATCTGGAGAATGTGTATGCCTGGGTTCCCCAGGAGATACTGTGGGAGGTGCTGTGGGAGTGTGGGGTGAGGGGGTCCCTTCTTAGGGCCATCCAATCTCTGTATGACCAAAGCGAGAGCTGGGTCCGGGTTCTCGGCAGTAATTCGGACTCGTTTCAAGTGAGGGTTGGCCTCCACCAGGGTTGCTCTTTGTCAATAATCCTGTTTGTAGTATTTATGGACAGGATATCGAGGCATAGTCCGGGTGGGGATGGGCTGTAGTTCAGTGGGCTGGGGATCTCATCACTGCTTTTTGCAGATTATGTGATCTCATCACTGCTTTTTGCAGATTATGTGGTCCTGATTGCATCATAGGCCTGTGACTTTCAGCACTCACTGGATCGGTTCGCAGCTGAGTGTATAGCGGCTGGGATAAGGATCAGAACCTCTAAATCTGGTTTCTCAGCAGGAGCCATGGTTCTCAGCAGGAATCCCATAGAGTGTCTACTCCATGTAGGGAATGAGTCCTTACCTTAATTGAAGGAGTTCAAAGACCTTGGGGTCTTGTTCGAGAGTAAGAGGGGACAATGGAGTGGGAGATCGGTCAGAGAATTGGCGCAGCGGGGCGGTATTACACTAAATTTATCACACCGTTGTGATGAAAAGAGAGCTGAGCCAGAAGGCAAACCTCTCAATCTACTGGTCAGTTTTTGTTCCTACCCTCACCAATGATCATGAAGGCTGGGTCATGACTGAAAGAACGAGATCCAGGGTAAAAGCGGCCAAAATGGGTTCTCCCTTAGAGATAGGGTGAGAAGCTCAGTCATCCGTGAGGAACTTGGAGTAGAGCCACTGCTCCTTTGCGTAGAAAGGAGCCAGTTGAGGTGGTTTGAGCATCTGGTAAGGATGCCCCTTGGGTGTCTCCCTAGGGAGGTGTTCCAGGCACATCCAGCTGGGAGGAGGCCTCGGGGAAGACACAGGACTAGGTGGCGGGGTTATATCTCCAACCTGGTCTGGGAACGACTTCGGATCCTTCAGTCGGAGCTGGTTAATATGGCTCAGAAAAAGGATGTTTGGGGACCCCTGCTGGAGCTGCTGTCCCCGCGACCCGAACCCGGATAAGCGGACGAAGATGGATGAATGGAATTACTCTGTTGTTGTAAACTCCATGGACTTTTCATAAAACCACAAACTGTATTCTACTGTCTGGTCTCCCTTTTTCTACGCCACACCTTCTTGTGACAGAATGAACCACCACCCAGGAGACCCGCAGGATGAAGCTGTCTCACTCTTGCTGATTGCCCACAGTGAGAGAGGAGAGAAAAAGGGCACAGAGGAGCAGAGGAAGAGCGACTGCCCAATTGGGCTATAGCGCTAGTAGCCCTGGAAAACCAGTGGTTCCACCAGTCCAGCCACAAAGGGAGCAGTAGGAGGACCCATTACCCCCAATTCCACTGGAGTGGCTTGAGGGGCCGCTCCTACCTCCTTCCTCGGAGTGGCTGGGGAGCTGCTCCAGCAGGTAATCGAGGAGCTGACGGCTGCCCCGCCGCTGAGGGCTGTCTTGCCACTGAGGGCTGCCTCGCCACTGGAGGAGCTGAGGGCTGCCTCGCCGCTGATGGCTGCCTCGCTGCTAGTCTGCTGGTACAACTTCGCCATCAGAGTCTGCCGGGGTTGCCTCTGTCCTGGGCAAGCTTCCCCAGCTACCTGACCCACCAGCAAAACCTTCCCTTTCCTTGGTGCCTGGTGGGGTGCTGCCGCAGCCTGGTGGAGAACCCATCTCCTGTGCTTGGGGTGCCCTCCGGGACTTCGGCCGCCTTGCGGCTGGGGCCGCGCCTTTGATGGAGGGGTACTGTCACGACACCTAGGGACTGTCCGGGAGTTGTGGCATGATCTTGAACTGAGATATGGACTATAAGTGTATCTGTGTGCATTTTGGGGTTTATTGTCTGTATATATGTTTTATTGTGATTCACATTATGCCAGTGCATTTGCACTGTTGATTTGTTTAAATAGAATGTCTATGTGTGAGTTATGGAGCTTTTGCCCACCCCCCTGAACACCCCCCGTATCATTACAGTAAATGGAAGTGCTTGTTGCTCTGATTCCTAAGATCATTCAGCTGTGTCTATTAGTCCCTATATAAGCTCTGGTGTTTCAGGGGAGTGGCGTGGTTCATTGTTACTGTCAGTGAGGATTATTGCTGTTGGTGTGTTGTCATCCAGGAAAGTGGTACTAAGATGTCGATTGTGTGATTTATGTGAGTAGCTGGAGTTTTATGTGTACGCTCTTGATACTTAGCTTTCCGCGTCTATGCTGCAATAGAGCATAGTATTACAGCTATTATCTACTGTTGTGCACTTGCTACCTATTTTCACCTGCAATTACTCTGTTGTTGTACACTTCCTGGACTTCATTCATAAAACCACAAACCGTATTCTCCTGCCTGGTAGAGATGTGAATCTTCACTGATCTCCCGATTCAATTCGATTAGGATTATCATGTCAGCGATTCGATTTGATTCGATATCTCGATGCATTCTGATGCATCACGATGCATCAAATACATTTTTCTATTAAAACCATATAGAATATTTGACTTGACAGAGTGGAAGTTCAATACAATACAGTTTTCTATATTACTTCATACGGTCATGTTTTCATCCAAAAATACAAGATATAAACAATCTTTTTCAGTTAAAAATGTCTGAACACAGCGCGCACACACAAACACACACTTTTCAAGCTTCAAGTGTCCGGAAAATAAGTCTCATCCGGGTTTCGAGTCTATCATAGGTCTAGATGAAACGGGTTAGGCTACTGAGAATGTTATTTTTCATTTGAAGGTTTATGCTGTGGCTGGAAAATGAAAGAGCAACATCATAGGTTATAATCGATTATGGTCGGCCACTGCATCGATGCAGCATCGTCCATGTCCGCATCGCGCTGCATCGATGATTTGATTAATTTTAATACCTCTACTGCCTGGTCTCCCTCTTTCTACACCACACCTTCTTGTGACACAAATTGATGTTGGGTGACTTTATGGCCATTCCTTGTACAAAAATTAAAGCAGCTCGTCTTTGTTTGATGGCTTGTGTCCATCCATCTTCATCTTGATCACATTCCAGAAGTTTAAATGGGGATGATATAAGAAAAATGTGCAGTCTCTTAATCTTATCCAGAGCTGATTTTCTGAAATAACCCCTATTTCAGATTTTTTAAACCAGGAAATAGAGTGTTTTTACAGTGTTTTCAAGCTGGTCACTTGAAAGACAAAGTACATTTATTTCAGATCAAATGTCTACAAATATCACCAGTAACATTTCACTTTCAACCCTAAACTGGCTCACCTTATTCAGTTATCATATAACTTGACTATTTCCATCAGGTGTGCACATTTAGGGTTAAACTTGGGGAGGACTTGAAAACCTTGCAATATGTCCCTATCTCTTCATTATGGAGCCTTAATGGTTTGCTAGATGTGATATATATCCAACTTGGCCAATGGTGGCAAAGCCTCTATTCTCTGGGCATTAAAATAATTTATTACATTTCTCCATATTCTCTTAATTAAAATTCACTTATCACAACATGAAAATTCTGAAAGGAGCCATTAAATAGACCACTCTCTTGGGCATACAGCATATATTAGTGTGTGTGTGTGTGCGTGTGCGTGTGTGCGTGTGCGTGTGCGTGTGCGTGTGTGTGTGTGTGTGTGTGTGGTATTATGGCATTGTTGATGTATTTTTTTTTAGTTGATTGTTAGCAAAAACCCCTTTGTTATTTCTAAATTATGTGCTCATTCATGTGTAATTACTTCCACCAACCAATCCTAAAATATTCTCGTAAGCTTAAAATCTGTCATTCAGAATACATACGAGGGAGTCGCTCGAATAGCGGAAGCCATGTTCCGCCTCCATCTTTAAAATACATTAGCCAAAGAGGGACATACCTGGAAATTCAAGCTCCACCTTTCGCACATTTACACTCAGTGGCACCGTGATGAATGCCGGGGGAGAATACTCATGACTGCCGGCAGATTTGAAAGCCTGTTGAAGATTGAGGATCACGCCTATTCTCAAGGACATGTAACAGAGTCAACCAAGGAAGTGAAAAATAGAATTAAAACAACAATGCAACAGGCAAAAAACTAAAAAAGTTAATATTGGAGAGGCTTTTCCAAGATGGAAAGAGCTCATGAGGAGCAAGGGTTTTAAAAGGGATGGCGAAGTTGCCTGCTTTCTTCTTGACAGGTAACCACAGCAAATATTTTCTTCTTGTGTGGAAAGAATACATTTTGGAATATTAGATTGTATGAGTTTGACAATCGACTAGTGTGGACTTCACCAGAAAAAAACAGAGGTATGTGCACTGGCTGATTTGTCACAACATATTTTAATTTCTTTCACATCTACTGCAGTCAGATTCACTGTGTTCACTCTGAAGAAATTACTGCACATGGCTATGCGCTTTTAATTATATTTCAAACATGTTAAGAGGTTAAAAGCATGTTTTAAAACCTGCCCCGTTTCAGCGTAATGGGTGTAAACTGGAGCAGTAGGATAACTGTCACGGTTTGTGTTGGTTGGAGAGAGAGAGGACCCGAAAGCAGGTGGATGCACTTGTTCGTATTTATTAACACAGGCGACTATGCGAGAGAACACGATATATGTTGCAGGGTACACAAATGGAACGAGGCACAGGATCACACTAATATCTTACGTACTCTTCACAGTGGTACGAAACACTGGACACTAGAAATATATATATACTACACGGCATTACTTCAACTCCATGGACTCACTTTTCACAACAGAATATCCCATGTAGCTCCCGATAGTCTTCACTCCTCTACGAACACCATGACAGTATATCAATGAATCGCGCCCTCCTCTCCTTCACCCGGCCTCATATAGGAACCAACATTACCAGCTGAATGTACTATAGAGCAATCAGTCCCTACCAGCACCAGGTGAAAGAGAAGAAGGCGCTACACAGTACACCATACAACACATACAATTAACCAAAACCACAGTACATAAGTACTGGACCATAAACAAATATACAACCACATGAAATAAACAGATTTATTAAGAGTCCACTCTCAGTTCAAACGGAACAGGAGTCCCACTCTGGGACTCCTGTTACAATAACATGGTGTAGGCAACACAGATCGTTTGAGTTTGTCTCGCTATTGACACCACTTCAAATTTTCTAACAACACAGCTACGTGTTGAAATCGCTCCTTTAATTAAAGCCAATACCCCACCTCGCCTGACAAGGCCTATAGCTAGAAATGAGCTACAGACTTAAAAACTAGCATTCTTTTTTTAAACATTCATCGTGACACTGTGAACGTATTGTATCCAACTTTAGTGACTACATGATTGCCGAAAGACAAGTGCTCTTTCGTACCATTTTAATTTTTTCCCCCACATTTTCCCTAACATTTTTTATTCCCTAACATTTTTTCTCCTCCCAATTGTTCTTGTCCAATGTTTCCCACTAACCCTGCTAAGTTGCCAGCTCCGCAACCCCCCTGACAGAACGTGGTAAGGCAGATAATCCAATTTATCTATCCCATATACTGGGCAGCGTTATGCCAATTTGCGCTGCCTCGTGCTGGAGGCCCAGGCAAAATCAGAGAAGCCATAGCCAGGTCAAACCATGGCATAGTTTGTCATGCAAGGTAACAAATTATCCCACTACACCACACCCTGATGTACAATTCTGAAGTAGATACTGTGTTTTCAAACACGAACAATGCAAGATAGATGTTATAGCTAGCCAGTTTAGCTCACCACCAGCCATCTCTAACTAGCGACAACTTCTCAAAAGATACAGCCATGATCTAGTTAGCTATTTACCATAACTTGCAACCATACAATCTGTCTTTAATTCATTATATCACAAATGTGATTACACAACATATGCAATGACAAACAGAAAACATAGCTAACTTTTACTGGATCTGAAAATCAATTAGAAATGTCATATGATGCAAAGAATGAAAGTCATGAAAGTATGGCTAGATATCTAAACGGATTAGCTCACCACCAGCTTGCTACTGTACAATCTGTCAGCAATACATTATATCATGAGTGCAATTACACAACATATTGAGAAAAATTTAAACATTTAGCTTACTTGTCCTGAAGTGGGGTAGCAAATAGAAATGGCATATTTATGAAACATCAAGAGTCTGTGGAACTAGCTACCTGGATTAGCTCACCACCAAACAGTAAACAAAGACCAAAAGCTCCAGTTGCAATGTACTGTAGATAGGTAACGAGGTAGCCCGGTTCCCCGATAACGTTCACTCTTAGCCCGCTAAGAAGACTCTGAAAGATATATCTTACAGAAGTTGTTTATGTTCGTAAGTGTGTTCCCCGAAGTCTCCCTTAGGAAGCTTCTTAACACGTCGCACTTAAGCTGCCTCTTAAGTGCGACGTTACAAGGCGCTGTCCCAAGGGAAGGTGCTGAATGTGTTGTCATCGATTGCTCAGGAATCTATTTTTCAGTTCACGCGAGGTGCAATACGGTGTTAAGAAAGACAACACGTAATATGTAAATGAAACATTCCTCAAATTATTCCAGTAACATTTATTTTAGCATAGTTGAAGTTATCAGTAAAATATAGACTACTAATTAAATTATAAAATTGTCAGTAATGTGTTCACACGAGATGTTGTTATTGGTAGACGAACCGGG
>JACXGM010009417.1:0-27607 GCA_016801145.1 Umbra pygmaea
ACTCTATATATTTTAGTAGAATAAACTCAAAACTCAAAAATTGTTGACTTAACGTAAAATAATTATGTCAACCTCACAAGGGGTGAATGTTTGTGTTAAGTGAACATAAAGTTTTTATGTTGTTTTGACAGTCATGAACATTTGTGTGGACTTAACAATAACATTTTGTGTCATGGGCAGATTGGGGTTTACAGTGTAGTCATCTGAGTGTGTCTGTGGATTTTGTAGTGTTTAACTCACTTTGAGACCGTGACTTTAACTACCAGGTCAAAAATGACCCAAACACAATCTTTGTACCCTGGTGGTGTCCAGCTTACATGAAAATATGAATAAAGACAATATTTCACTTATTCCAATGTTGAAGTCATTCTAGGAAGTCATCAAATTTCTCTGCTGCCCAACACAGTAGTGGGTCATTTCTGACCGGAAGACAACACAAGTGTTAATTGATTTTATAGGTCTCATCATCTGTTAATTAATGTAAAGATGAAAAGGCAGGTTGTCAACAGAAAGACACATCTCTCACAGAGGTCTGGGAAAAAAAATGCATTATTGAGCTAGAAAAATGACATACATGTGAGTGGACAGACAGACAGACAGACAGACAGACAGACAGACAGACAGACAGACAGACAGACAGACAGACAGACAGACAGACAGACAGACAGACAGACAGACAGACAGACAGACAGACAGACAGACAGACAGACAGACAGACAGACAGACAGACAGACCATTGTCTACACTGATTTCAACAGTGGGGGTCAACAATTATACACTATTTGGTCACTGTGCAATCACTTGAATTCAATAGACAATGCTGCTATAGAGCTCTAAGTGATTTAATAGAAAAGGGATGTAATAATTTAATGTTACCAATTTAATATACCACAAATAAGTAATCAATGCTACTTTTAGCCGATCAGTATAAAGATATACCCTGGTTTTACTGACAGTAGATTCTGATGACAATGTTTTGCCCATCCTAGAATGTATTATAGCTAAGTGCCATTTGTACAAAAAATAGCTTTTGGGCCAATCAATGTCTGGGGCTAGCATCCCAGTAAATGTATGATGGCCATGTTGCCTTACACCAAAACACCTTTGTATCAGATGATAGTCATTTTGGTCATAGATGGACAATTGCTTTTAACATATTAGCTTGGGCTCTTTTTTCTACTCTTTTCCCAGTTGAGATGAGAGAATTGAGTTCTCCATTACAGGAATAGTATCCAGGGACTGTTGATGAGGAAGGCTAACTGCATGTATCAGTTAAGTGACCTATTATCATTTTCTATTTCACAGAAATCTAATTTGACTGAATTTTTTAATTAAACAGTGGTTAAGTAAAGGGCACATGTATTCTGTGGACTGAACCTAGGGCACTTAGCAGTAATCACAGATTGCAGGTAACTTTTAATCATTTTACCATGGCATAGAGTATTCATATTGAAATGTAATATACTGCAAGCTTACTTCTAGTCTTTGTATCATTCCCCAAATTGCTTTTTGCTGGCATTTTTTGAGGAACAAAACCTGCATTCATACAGTTCTCCACTGTGGCTTTAAGATACTAAAATACCCTCTATCTACCATGGTGGCCACCGGACTTTTTAATCAACCCTGCATTAACAAATGCATAACCTCTGCCCTGCACTGTCTAAACGGTCTACTGCTCTTGTCAGTGTAAATGTATTTTAAGAGTATGCTGAGAAGAACTAAGAGTAGGTACTTTTGTTTTCAGAGCCTTTATCTTTGAAGATAATTCTTTCCAAACTCTGAGTATAAAAAAAAGTTTTTGCTGGCATTGTTGAGTTGGCTGACATATGTAGTGCCCACGGGGAGAGATTCCCTCAGTATGACACCAAAGTCAAATGTTCAGCTCTGGATCCAGCCGTCTGGATCACAGAGCTCCTGCTGTTCAAAGCGGAGAACCAAGAAAACCTTTGATCTGTGTGCTCTCTTCTCCCTTCACTCTCTCTTCCTGTCTGTCCTTCTCTCTTCCCCAGCTAGAGTTTCAAACCCAGCTGACATACCACTGCTCAGAAGTAAGTGATAGTGATCTGCTGTCTCACCTCAGTTGGTGAATATTTCATTTTCTCCAGAATCTATATAAGCCTCCAGAATCTATTTGTATATCTTGTTTTGTTTGTTTAGCTATGTGGGATGGAGTAAATTTTTTACATTTTTAATTGCCTTATGATCACTTATTCCTTTCTCTCTCTCATATACCATTTATACTGTATGGTGTGGTTGTTGGTGCCAGAAGAGCTGGTTTGAAAGTGTGGATCTACTCTGACTTTCCCCACACAACCATCCCAAGGGAATACATAGAAGTGTCCGAAAAAGAGAAAATATACAATGAGTGGCAGGTCTGGGCAAAAATCCCATGTTGATGGCAGAGGTCAGAGGAGAATGGCCAGACTGGTTTAAGCTGATAGAACGGCAACAGTATCTCAAATAACCATGAGCAAGGTGTACCTAATGAAGTGGCCGATGAGTGTATATGTATCAGCAGTATTAAGAGCAACACATCTCTAGTCAATTATGACCTCGGAATTGCCTTGTAAATTAGGGTTGTATTCATTTAATTTGATCAGGTTCAAGAAAAGCAATTACTGTCATTTCATTATAACACCCGGCTTATCTTATTCATAAATGGAACTTACCTAGAAATATTTTGTACCTTCTGAGATTGTTTTTCTGTAATGACCTACATGGTCTGACAATTGGTTGCCTTTTGCGCAAACCATTTAGTATGAAGGTGACTGCCTGTGTGCGTTAAGATATTACTGTCTGTTGTCTTATTCCACTGTATAAGGACAACATTTTTATATGAAACAGTTCAAAGTTTCGTTTTTCAAAGCAGCTTTCTTTTGAATGGGAGAGAATCACTGAATTATGCATTGGTTGTAGCAAACTGGCTCAACCAGGGGGAGACTAACTGAGGCTTCAAAAATCAGTCAGCTAATGAAAAGAACTGGTTTCTCAGCGCCTCTCTCCTGCCTGCTCCTGCGTGCTGCCGGTCTGCCCACCCACCCGTCTCTATTGCTTTCCTTCTAGCTAAAACAGGCCAGGGGTGTCTGCTTCTGCCTTTCATTTTAATTCAGCTCTGCATTAATAGCAGTGATGGCTTGTAACCTTTTTTCTTACCAGTTGCTCAAATTCCTTTGTGTTTAACTTCATCAATAAAGTACACATGCTTACGTATGTATTACGACAGGGTAGCCGAAATATTCAATCGTTCTACAATTCAGCGGTTAGGATTTATTTAAAGGTAAATAAGCATAGTTGTAAATAAATTATTTCTGAAATAAAATTAAGTAAACGCATATACAAGATATATTTAGTATGGTTGACTCAAATTAAATATTTTATCCAAAAAGTATAAATTAAAACATAGCTTAAATATAGCATTACTTTACTAATATATTGCAGAGGAGTGTATATCTAGATGTGTAGACATCAAACTCAAAGGGTTATGAGTGACATCTTCATTAACTCAAAAATCTTCATTAACGTAGCTGAATTTAAATACCATCCTGATTGCCCTGCATCACACTGCAATACCTCTCCCTGGTGGACAGTTGACATTACAGAGGATCAGTGAATCACTACCCCTCAAATACAGAGATATTCTCAGCAATGTGTTCATTAACATAGTACTGAATTATTCCATTAGAGGTTAGAATGTCAATCATTCCCCAAACTATGTGCCATAAAACATTTATTGAGGTAAATGGTCAAATGTATTTTATTAGTAAATGTATGTCAAATATAAAAATCAATAGGATCTTAAAAAATCCAATGGTCATTTTCCAAAATAAAACTATCATTACAGGGCATCTATCTCGGGATAACCTGAAATAGGGGACATCCGGGTTTCTCTTTCCCTAACTGCATCCCATACTGACTCCCTATTCATCATGTCTTCTACTCTTCTCTGTTTAAAAGACATGAGAGGAGAAGACAAGATAAGCAGGACACAGCTCCTGTGTGTGAAATCAGGGCCTTTTCACCATTAAATGCTTTTCTCTTTCCAATGCCTACACCTCTCCGAGCCGCTTCGCCACTTTACCCGTCTGCTCGCTACTACTGCAGGTCGATGAAACAGAAGGGCAAACGTGTGTGGATCTCAGGTAGTCAGACCCTAACCCCCCTCACTCCTCTTCATCATATCTTGATCTGTCTCCACACCTTGCTATTTCGATTTGAGTGATTCAGGGGCGACGGGGAGTTTATTGAGCGGGGAAAAGAGATGGAGAACAGGGAGAAAGGGAGGACCATACTGACCAGTATTTTCCACCTTTGCTCAGACCCAATAAAAGATGTCACACATGCTATTACACTGCTCTATTATACTTTGAAGTTGCTAGGTGCAGCCAGGGTGTATGGGTGGTTAGTCGTTCAAATCCCCAAGTTAACATGTTGAAATGTTTTATATATATACACACACATATGTTTTCAAGTCAGAATCTAATTAATAACATTATTACCTCATCCCCACAACACACATTTTAAGAATGACTTAGAACTTAGCATTGCCGTATCAACAAAATAGCTAATTGCCTTATGTTCAAAATTAACTTGCAGGCTGATCTTGGGTACTAAATAAAACCCTACACCTAATAACACCTACGCATGCTTTCACTTTTGTGAATCAGAAATGTGTTGGCATGGTATACATGCAGTAAATACAGACATGTTGTTTATTTAAATGAAGATCAGCCTTCTTAGAGAACTTTGTCTTCAACACCGTTGTATCTGCAGTTAAAGCCTTTAAGCATCACTGACCTAAACAATGACTGTTAAACAAGCAAATCCATTGAAAAGGTCAGCTGCTATTGACCATCCTCAGCGCTGACCTTTTACTGAGCAGTCGAGCAGTTCGCAAGATGGAAACATCAGCACAGATTTCAGATGATTGACACTCAGTGGTCAGACCGCTTAGACAACTTCACTAGTTGCTATGCTCCATGACAATTCAATAGTACTTCCTCTTTAACTCTGTTTGTATATCTAAGTGGTTTGAGTAGGCTTGATTGGTCTTTGCTTCACTAGTCATTGATGGCTCTTTGAGCTGTAACTGCAGGAAAAAGTAATTTAGATAACGCACAGCGATTGTTGATAATATGAGAAAGGAGAAGGAGAAAGAAATTGTGCATTAAACCTAAAGAGAGAGAGAGATAGTTGAGTATCTAAGAATCTGATTTAGAGAAGACATGAAGCATTTGAAGGAAAAACAAGATGGGGGCAATAAAGCAAGCAACTTGTTCCAAACATTTACTGTCTCCACCATTAATTTTTCCCATAAGGATAATTTAAAAAATTACATAGGTCTGTATTTAATTCTGTATTGGCATGATGTTTTAAATGTTTAGATTGCCTAAAAAACATGGTTACAAAAGGGGTTGCATTTATCAACTTTAGGGCCGGCGCACGGAAGACCAAAGATGCTTTAAAGATAATTATTGCTTTAACATAGGTAATTATTTAAAAATATATAGTAATATATTTTTTATACGAGCCGCCAGGAGACGTGTGCCTAGCTGGCATTTGCCCCAGCCCAGTACTTTCAATGCAGCCCAGTAAGTGATGCACATATTTTGTTTAGTAAGAACAATGTAGAAAAACGTTTTGCAATGGTAAAAGACAGCATACATTTCTCAGTATTGAACGTGTTCATATAGTGCCTCTCACTTTCAACACATTTGGTCTGTTGAATACACACGGCTAGCATCCGGTTTCGCAAAGTAATGCAAATGCGGAAGTGCCTTAAACCTGCATTCTATCTGAATTCCAGTTGGGGGCGACACGTGCGGTTGCAATAGAGGTCAGTTTCTGTAGAAGTCTATGAGAATTAGACCCAATTCACACATGATTTATTACCTCAGTAAACATCTTCATAATGAGTTTATGGTCCCAATTGCTAGTTAAGTCTTCTGCAATACAGAATGATGTTAATTTTTTAAAATTACGGTCTTGTTGATTTTAAAATCGGTGATAAAGCAGGAGGTATTTTAGGGCGTGGCTATGGTGTTCGGTTGTATGAAAGGAAACTCAAAGGAGTCAGCAGTTCAGTTTTTCTGGTAAGTAACGTTACATTTTGTATTAAAAATGTTTTTCGTTAGCCAACGTTATCATCCCAATTAATATCAGGTAGCTGGCTAGATTACTCCTCCCTCTCGACAAAAAAACTTCACATTTTCAATTAAGATTTCTGTGCCCGTAACTGCAACTTTGATGAGTAAATGTATTACCAATCAGTGCACTTTGTTGCCAATAAATGGTCTATTCCTAACGCTGGGAAAACACAATGCTCCCAATGGCTTTGTCTTTTTACCATTGATGCAGGAGTTTGCAGTTCTAATCCCTCCTAGGGATAACGTTTTTTGAGACATCAACTGTTATGAAATCAATGTAATTGTATGATTATATGACATTGTGTTTTTAAATTGTCATATTTACTCTGAAAGTCGCGCCCTCAAAACACAAGTTATTTTTTACACAGTAATTCTGACAGTGCATATGTTGTAGCGGGTAAGGTCAGTAGATGTAACTACATTCAAAATGTAGTAAAGTTGTTAGTTCTAATTCCTGTAATTTCATTTATTCATATTTTAAAATATTCAAATTTTTTCTAAGTCTGTTTAGAGGATGCATTCAAATTGTATATTGTAATTGTAATCATCACAGATAAACTACTTATACATTTTCTTGTATGTAACCAAATTATTTAACTACCGTTTATAAATATAAGTCATTATATAATAGTAAAATTCAATCTCTAAACTTAAATGCCATTCCATTTTAGTTTGTCCCCCTCCCCAGCCAGGGCCTATGCATTATTGGAGGATGAATTTGATCCTTGCAGTGGCGGCGCCAGAGTATTTTTTTGGCTTACTACATTGGGAATAATCCACAGAGGGGTGTGGCTCAAATCAACGTCTGAATTTCAAAGTGAATACATACACAATAGAAATAGAGCATAACACCCTTCCCAGTAGCTACAAATAGCACACCTCTTCTTTTTTCACATGCAAAATTACATCAATAGCAACAGACTTGGAAATTCACTACTACTGAGTTTAGGAAATAGTATATTTGCACTATTTCAACTTACTCATTTTGACTGGCAAACCTGTCCACTACACACCCAATAGGAGTGGGCAGATCGATCCAAAAATATAGATAATATATTTGGGTTTTGAAGATTTATTTTAGCGTCAATAGGATCAGATACCACTTCCAGTTTCTCTCTTCTACGTTGTAGCCTACCCATTTCGTCAAAAAATAGAACTGCCAGTGCAATGTTCTGTTGTCGTGAACACACTGATACTAAGAGATCAATGGAGAGAGAGAGAGCGAGAGAGCAAGCTTCACTCTTGCTCACTCTGTGATAAGTAATATTCACATACTACAAATTAAAATGTTGTTTAAAGGGACACTCCATACCCTAAACACTTCAGAATTGTTGTGCTGGACATGATTCTGACCTTATTGTAAATAAAAACACCTTCTCAATGCGTTTTGAAGTTTTTCTGCATTTTCTACCAGTGAAGTCACTGGATCTGGAGTCATCTTTAACCTGTTCAGGATCCAGCCCTGAAACTCAATTTCCATCTAAAAAACATACCCAAATGTTTTTGAAGTAAGGATATACATATGCTTGACATTTTTTGAGAGGAAAGAATTTGATATTTGTGGATATCCTGTCCTTAGGCTGCCTTTCATTTGTGTTACTGTGTGTTGTGACATAGGTACTTTTAAGATGTATTTCTTTTCTGTAAAGCACTTTGGTCAGCCTAGTGGATGTTGTAAACATGCTATACAAATAAAATGAACTTGAACTTAAACTTGATGTGTAAAAATAATTTAGAATAAGTGTTCACAGTAAATCTGGCACAAGATGAAAGAAAGAAAATACATCATGTTTCAAATGCAAATAAAAAGCCATATATTAAGATTGGGTGCTGGAAAAATTTCTAATCATGTCCCAAGGAAGGACAACATATGTCTAAAATCTTAGAATGATAGAGTCAACAGCCAAACTCTACCCAAATGTACCCAAGTATCCAAATTAATAATTTTCATATACATAACTATAAAAACATGATTAGGTTACAAAAAAGTATTTATTCTTACAAAATACACATATTTATACAAATGGCCAAGTTAGCAGCCAACAACGGCCTAGAGTCAAATTAGAACTGAAGTTTCATATAATCACATGCTAGTTTCTCTACTTTGTGCACTTACAATTATAATACAGTAATAAATAAATAATAATAATGAATTGAATATGAAAACAAACCACAGCATGTTCGTTGTTCAAATGGTTCCAAGCCTGAAACTAGACAATGAGCAGAATAGACAAAGGCCAAATGTTTGTGGATTTTCAATCACAGAGAAATCTAGAATTATACAAAGGCCATGTGGCATAATAACTACAAATGTAAACAACTGTATTAGAATAAGATATAACTTATTTTACTCACCGATCTAAAAGGCGATCTTTCCCTTCCAAAAACATCTCTGTGCCTGGAGTTGAAGCTCTGGTAGCTTGCAGAGTCTATCATAATTTCTGTGTTACTTTCTCTGCAATCTCTTCCAAAGTATCAATAACATTGATATTTCACTTTTTTTAAACAGCTTTTAGACCTTTGGGAGTCATTTTATAAAAGCTTTAAAATGAACAAAAATATATATTTTGCGTCTGTAACACCGCATAAAGGTTTGGCATCCCAGACATGAGTGCGCGGTTACGCATGCTTGTAGTTTATGTTGGTAGTTTTTGGCTCACAAGAATCAACCAAACATGACTGAATAGCCCAGCTCATTGACTGTCTTCCTAGGTTGAATACAGATGGTTCGGTAATGATTTGATGGACTTACTGTCAATCAATTGAGTGCCATTCTGGTGAATCAGCACGACCTGGATGTGAATAGATGCAGTCTATGGTCACACATATAGTCATGTAATTATGCTTTCTCGGAGTGTAGAAGGATGAATCAGATTTCTGCGAACATCACTGTTTTGAAGGTCGAATGTCCGGAAATAATTCGGTGACAGTTTGTAAACAATGCAGTTTGTGGTAAATTTAGATTGAGTTCTTGGTCGTTTTCACATAAACAGTTTTTACCAACAAAAACAATGCTCCATTTCATTGCTGCGAACCATTGGATAATGAATAAGAGAAAGATAGCTGACTGTAAGTACAATGCACTCACAATGCACTCACACAATTAGGATTTGTGTAAAGAGTGATTTTAATTAAAGCTGAAAATTTAAGTAAAGCTGAAAGCAGCCTGTTTGTTCCGCCTGCGGTACACCGATCCTTAACACTAGAACCGCCAGGCCTTCCAAACTACCTATAACCGCCAACTGCTGACACCCATCAGCGTCATTAGCATACGAATCACCCTCATTAAAAACCGCTCTCTTTTCCGCAGCCTCCAGCGAAGCCATCACTGCATCCAGCGATCAAGAGCATCACCTCTATTGTGTTTTTATAGGCCTACGTAAAACTGTCTCAAAACAGATTAATTACATGGAGATTATTGTTGTTTTTTATGGTATTATATTGCCTTTATAGAATGACAATTCTTTAGTCTAGAATGAAAATCCACCACATGTACTTACTTCATAGATAAACCAGCTAATACTTTTAATACGATTTTCAACTAACGGCCCAATCAGAATGTGCAGTTTTATTAATTTTAAAATGTGTTCCAGTGTCGGAAACAGCCTGAAATACAACATGTCATATGATATTTATGCTGTTGTAGCCTATTTTTATAATTTTATAGGCTCTATAGAATGTAAATGGTTTTCAACTAACAAATTCAGAACGAATATGTTTCTGGATCTGCATTACGCTTCAGCACACCCATTATATATATATATTTTTTGTAATATTTTATATTCAAATACAATAGCGAACATTTCAGCGGGTGCAGTGTGGATTTTAAAAACAGTTGTGTTTGCTAATTAGAGACTAGAGAAATCGTTTCAATATTTGTTCGTTTTGTATTTTTATATATCCTACTTTTCTTTCTGTAAAATATTGTTGATGAAGGTAAAAAAGATTTGACAAGATAAATAGACGTGAAGCTAAAATTAATCGGTTTCAAGCAAGCTTCGCATTGCATAACGGCACCTGTAAAGACCGGTTTATTTCCATTCAAAGCCGCTTATGGTGACTAGCTATATATATTAAAATATGTACAACTGTTGAAAAAACGTAGCTCTATTGAAGACGTATTTTTCCTTTTCAAGTCTATATTGTTCTGCATATCAGACCTGTGCAGTGTGGATTATAGAATTGTTCTATGTACAGTTTTTTATAATTATTGAATTATCTGCTTGCCTCAAACGCTTTTGCGGTGACGAGATAAATAGACGTGAAGCTAAAATTAATCGGTTTCAAGCAAGCTTTGCATTGCATAACGGCAAAGGAAAAGCAGAAAACCTGTGGTCTGACCCCAGGTTTTGGTTGCACAATGTTCTCACATGATAACAAACAGTATCAAAGTATTACCTTTAATATTTACAATATCTCTTATCACTACCCCTAAACACCCCAAAATTGTTGTTCCGTGGATGTTTCCGACATGACAGACACAAAAAAACCGCTTAATGCATTTTATAATTTCCAAACTCTACCACCGTATGTAACTTTGTTACTACATTGACATGTTTTTTGAAAACTACAGCTAGATTCAGGGGAGTCGTTCAGTTGACTTTCTGACCATAATGACTGGAGTTTAAAACTGCTGTAGTGAAACTACGGCTAGATTCAGGGGAGTTGTTCAGTTGACTTCCCGACCATAATGATTGGAGTTTAAAACTGCTGTAGTGAAACTACGGCTAGATTCAGGGGAGTCGTTCAGTTGACTTCCTGACCATAATGATTGGAGTTTAAAACTGCTGAAGTGACTTCGAGAATACTACGTATTGTATTATTCCATTAAATATATGGCTAAATAAT
Source organism: Umbra pygmaea (assembly GCA_016801145.1). Taxonomy (NCBI): domain Eukaryota; kingdom Metazoa; phylum Chordata; class Actinopteri; order Esociformes; family Umbridae; genus Umbra; species Umbra pygmaea. The sequence continues at coordinate 10,992 of JACXGM010009417.1, forward strand.
TAGAGTTAGAGGGATATTTTTCTACAATGTCTAGTGTAAGTGGCTGTAATTGAATGGTAATGTACAAATATAGCTACATGTTTGAGCCGGATTACAATGAGAAAGAAATACAGCAATGGCAAGTGCTGGGTGAATCATGCAGGTGAAGCTATTGAGCCCAGAGTGAACTTACACTGGTGGTGATTGTGGAAACTGCCAAGGAATGGCAACAGTAACAGCATGTGTTTATTGTATAGAGTGGGACAGTGCTACATTTTTGCTTTCAACCATCCCCAGTTAAAGTCTCTCGGTCTTACCTAAACTAAATTAAGGAGTTAAATATTGGTGATTTAAACTTCTATCACACAGATGATATGTTAGAACATCTGAGTTTCACATGGACCGATGTGTATGAAAACCTTCAGTATCCCAAAACATTTACTGGATATACCAGCCGGGCCCAAAGGATCTAGCACTAGCAGTGATAAGAAGCTGGTTACCATGATTAATGTAGTTAACAGGTTTTTAGATACATTTTTTACTGAGATGGTTGATGTATTCCACTTCTGGTTTGCTTCTGAAGCTAAGTAGGGTCAGGCATGGCTGGTCCCTGGATGGGAGACCAATGCTGCTGGAAGTGGTGTTGGAGGGCCAGTAGGGGGTACAAGATCTTCTCTAATACCCCAAGGCAGTGATGGGGACATCTGCCCTGTGTAGGGTGCTGTCTTTCAGATGGGATGTTAAATGGGTGTCCTGACTCTCTGTGATCACTATCCCATGGCACTATGTCTTGTCTTGTAATTCCATGTGTAACTTCATGTTCTCTGTATGGCATTTTTAATAGGCTCAGTAAAGTATTTATTTTCACATTTCCAAAAGATACACAGCTTTGTTATTCAGCTAAATAAAAGTTGAAATATACAAGATGCTATATCTTGAACAAAAAAGTATTTTTTTGTTTTTTGTTCTCCTGAAAATATATGTTTATATTTCCATTGGTGGGTCACAAATGTTATCTTCTAAAATATCACATAAATATTCAGACCATTACATGATTTAATACTGGTGTTATTGGTAGACAACCAGGTCACCATCAATTTGACCTCTAATGTTCATGGAGTCCTTCGACCACCGTGATTGGCTTTAATGTTTTTGTAGTGTAAATATAAACACATATGTTGATACAATAAGTCCACTTGTCTAAGAGAGATGTCTAACTATCAAAATGTTAGACCAGGGTAAGCTTACAGCAACCAAAGACCAAGTGTTAAAATGTTTTTTGATCTTAATGAATGGTTCAAAAGCGATTGAAATTATTTTGATGATTGACCATTAGGTTTTAATGGAATTATGACTATTTTGAGAGATGGCAGTCACCCACTAGCAGCTTAAAGCATTTTACTATCCTAGCACTAGAATAGTTGTTTCTTCATCTCACAGGAATAACACACAAGGAACACAATGCGGTGAACACTGCCAAAAACACTTAGTCTCTTTACTTTCATAAACCTTTTTTTTTTTTAAGTGATGAAGCATGAGGCAAACAAATCTACAGGTCATGTTTTGCATATTGTTGTGTTTATTGCTAACATATTTGTAAATTACATTAGTTATTTCATGAGATTGATTGCAATTACAGCTTTTATTGCAATTTTGGTTTTGCTTGCATCTAGTTCACCATTTATTATCTAGCAATCATATAGCCAACGTTATTTGACGGACAGGATACACGGTGAGCCTTGGCATCTGCCCTGTACCCTGCCACTGCATGCTGTCAGGGTCAGTTGTCATAAGCCAATCAGATGCAAGTAATCCGCTTCTCACTCACCAATGACTCTGACTTCCCTTCTGAACCACACCTCACACATCCTTCTCCAATATGAGCTGGTGTTACTACAAGCATTCATCCGTGGCCAGTCATGCCCATGCCAATCATCTGAGCTAATCAGAGATGGACAGACCCAGTGCTGACCTGGCCTTGGAGCGCTGCGGCCTGAAAAGCACTGTTGCGTACAGTGAGCTCAAGACAGATCTAATCCGCTTGTTTTATTTTATTTCCTTCTTTGCCCTTGTAAGAGAGTGACCTGAGGAATTCTCTCCTGCTGATGGGGTGACTCTGGCGCCCTGGCTCTTTTAACCCTTTATATACTCTGCATTTCTACCCCATGCCTCAAATGTTTTGTTATATTATATAATTGTCAAGGGGTTTTGTTCTTTGTTTGGTTGTATTTTCATTAAAGGGCAAAAACAAATACATGATACAAGAAAACACGCAACCATTCTTTCAATTTTCAATTGCCCAATTGTGGTGGGCCCATGAAAGTTGTAGCCTCAGTATCCTGTTCTTAGCTGACATGAGTGGCACCCGGTGTGGTTTTTTGCTGCTGTAGCCCATCTGCTTCAAGGTTCGACGAGTTGTACGTTCAGAGATGCTTTCCTGCATACCTTAATGTGTAAAATGTAATACCTTGGTTGCAACTCTTAAAATTGAGCTCAGTTGACCTACTTAATGAAAATAGCTACCCAGATAAGTTTAGAAAAGCCCAATGTTTGTTGGTTGATTTTCAGCACAATGATTTACACATAATAATGTTTGCACATCACACATCAAATTATGAAGTCGATTATATAGTTGTAGCTTGTTTGCTAATCATTTAAAAGTTGAACAACATAATGGGCAAGCTAGTCAGTAATGTGTGTCTAAAAGTGTGTTTAACTGTTTAGAAGCAGATCTACTAGAATTGGTAAATTCCTCACTACTTTCTGGGACTTTTCCAAAGTCTCTAAATACTGCAGTTGTTAAGCCCCTCCTAAAAAAGAGCAATTTGGATCACACCGTATTGAGCAACTACAGACCAATCTCCAATCTCCCTTTAATGGGCAAGATCATTGAAAAAGTTGTTTTCAATCACCTGAACAAATTCTTAAGCTTAAATGGACACTTTGACAATTTTCAATCTGGTTTCCGACCACATCACAGTACAGAGACAGCGCTCGTAAAGATAATAATTGATATTCGCCTCAATACAGATACAGGCAAACTATCAGTGCTGGTACTACTCGACATCAGTGCTGCATTTGACACTGTCGACCACAACATACTTCTTGACAGGCTGGAAAACTGGGTTGGGCTTTCTGGGATGGTCCTAAAATGGTTCAGGTCATATCTAGAAGCGAGAGGTTACTATGGGAGTATAGGCAACCATAAGTCTGAGTGGACACCCATGACATGTGGAGTCCCACAAGGCTCAATTCTCACGCCACTCCTATTCAACCTGTATATGCTCCCACTGAGCCAAACAATGAGAAAGAAACATATTGCTTACCACAGCTATGCAGACAACACCCAGATCTACTTAGCCCTATCACCTAACGACTACAGCCCCATTGACTCCCTATGCCAATGCATTGATGAAATTTACAGTTGGATGTGCCAAAACGTTCTTCAGTTAAACAAAGAGAAAACTGAAGTCACTGCATTTGGAAACAAAGATGAAGTTCTCAAGGTGAATGCATACCTTGATGCTAGGGGTCAAACAAGTCAGGAATCTTGGTGTGATTCTGGAGTTGGACCTTAGTTTCAGTAGTCATGTTAAAGCAATAACTAAATCAGAATATTATCATCTTAAAAATATCTCAAGAATTAGATGCTTTGTTTCCAGACAAGACTTACAGAAACTTGTTCATGCTTTCACCACCAGCCGGGTGGATTATTGTAATGCCCTCCTCACTGGTCTTCCCAAAAAGACCAAAAGACGGCTACAGCTCATACAGAACGCTGCGGCCAGGATTCTGAGCAGAACCAGGAAATATGAAGTCTCTACACTGGCTCCCAGTCACATTTAGGATAGACTTTAAAGTATTATTACTGGTATATAAATCACTCAATGGCCTAGGACCTAAATACATTGCAGATATGCTCATTAAATATAAACCAAACAGATCACTCAGATTATCAGGATTACATCAGCTAGAGATACCAAGGATTCACTCAAAACGCGGAGAATCTGCTTTTAGCTACTATGCCACTATGGAACCAGCTCCCAAAAGAGATCAGATGTGCTCCAAGAGTAGTCACTTTTAAATCCAGACTCAAAACACATCTGTTTAGCTATGCATTTACTGAATGAACACTGTGCTTCCGAACTGATTGCACTATATTTTATATGGTTTGTTCAATCTCTTTTATTTTTAAACTGCACTATTTTTCTAATTGTTTTTTTCTTTTCATTTTAATTACTTTAGTTTTATCTTTAATCTGTTTTAAAATTTTATGTTTTCCTGTTCATGTAAAGCACCTTGAATTGCCATTGTGTATGAAATGTGCTATATAAATAAAACTTGCCTTGCCTAAAAACAAGTAATGAATAGTCAACGCATTATCAGTGTTAGTATTGTTTGTATCTTCCCTGGCTTGAACAAACCATTTATTAAAGAGGGTGTAGCAGCGTCAGGAAATATCCAACAATTACATTTTAGAGAACGTGAATGGTATATTCATCACCAACAGCATTTGTTTTGTTTACTTTTTGTTTACTAAAATGACAAGTAATAACAAATGAGATGTGCCCCTCCAAGGCCATGGGCCCTGTGAATCTTATCCACCATTCCCCAATTCAGCACCAGCACTGCCTGTACACCCAAGGTAGGGAGTGGAGCAGAGAAGCCAGAAAAATAGAATAAAACAAAGTGCTTCATTTGTAATTAATGGAAAATGTGAAAAGGGTGTAGAGTATTCAGAGGCCTGAATGGGGAAATTATGTGATTTTATTAATAGCGCCCATAGCAGGGAAGGGGGGAACAGGGGCAAGGGGGTTGGAAGAGAGCAGCTGAATAAATTTGGAAGAGATGTATAATTCCCAAAATTTTCTTGGGTGTGTAACCAGAATGGCAGCTTCAGAAAATTGGCAGCCCAATAGTAATATAGAAAATTGGGTAGTGCAAGCCCACCATTACATTTGCATTGATGAAGTATAGATCTACTGACAACCTTGCCTCCCAAAAGGAATAATGTAAAAGCCTGATTAATCGACTGCACTTTTTCTGTTAATCCATTGAACCTCATTTCACTACTGAAATATTACTGTGCCCTTCAGTTATTTGATAGATCAAAATAAAATTGCTGATCCAAACACCCAATTATTTATATATGTAAATCATGGAAATTGTGAGGGGTGCTTAAACTTTTCGATACAACTGTAATCTTGAACAGCATCTGAATGTTACAAAATTAATATTTTCCCTTTACAGCCAGTTTGCTACTCTGAAGGTACAGTAGCTCTGGTAAAACAACCTCTACCACCTTACTAACACATTCACATCAACATTAAGTAGGCTTAGGGCATATGATAATGGCCTTTATGAGGAGAAGTGCTATAGATGCTTGTGTTAAGGTTCGTAGATGAAGATCCTGGTTCAGTGACTCGTCATTCATTGATAAAAGGGTACATATTTATTGTTGAATTTATCGTAAAACATGGTTGGAAACAGGTCAGGCCCTGGAGTTTTGCATAGGCTCAATCTAATTGGAACTCTAAAACGTATAAGGAGTACAAGGATTGAAAGGTGTCATTAACAATTTTAGTGTCTGAATCGAAAGTATGAGAAGCATCTTTATTTTCGTGAATTAGATGCGTAGCAGCCAGGGGTGGATTAAGGTGGTCTGGGGCAGGGGCGTCATGCACCTATTTTTTCTAAGGGGGCACAGCATGCAGTAGAGATGCACGGTAAGATAAATAGTCGGAACGCTTTGCTCATTAATTAGATGTGCAAGGAAAGCACTCAAGTCTTGGGGTTGTTATGGACAATATAAAACGTAAACATTCATGTTGAACTGTTGTGCGGTGGACTTTCGGAATGAATAGAGCCGGCGTTTCTTCAATATCGAGGCTCCATACTTTGTTTATTGTATGATTGTTAGGCCTGCTGGTATAAAATTAATTGCACTGTCATGCATTCAAAATTAACAGTCTCAGAACAGGCTCGTCCTGCCTAGTCTTCAACCTGACATGACAGTGCGAGTGCATAGAGTTAATTAGCCTATGTGAATGACTTATTTTTTTTGAGATTTTTTCTTTTTGCAAAAAATAAAGTGCAATAGACATTTATTAGTAGTAGGCTAAATAGCAGCATGTTGAAATTATGTGCAAAATTGCATTTTTATTACAATGATAATATTGTAGAGTAGCCTAGTCAGGTAAGGTCAGGTTTGCCGTTTTATTTAGGCTATTTATTTATTTTTGTCCCTGTGCGCCGATCGGAGAAGGAGTACAATGCTGATATTCTGAGTCAAGCGCTTTCTATCTCGCGTCAGCAGCGCCTTGCATCGCCCAATCAGCGGATTACGGGCTGGTGCGGTTTTGAAAATAGGTATAAAACTTTGGTGCGGATGGATGGCGGACAGATGATGAGTTTTGTGATGCAGTTGCGGATGAAATAATAGCCCATCCGCGCATCTCTAGTGTGCACAACACACAGAAACGTGCCCACAAATACAGATAATAAAAGGAAAGTTACTTGGCTCAAAAATCTGAGGTGGCACGTGCCCCCTTAGTTTCAATGGGCATGACGCCTCTGGTCAGGGGCCCCTAGGCTTCTCTTTATGTGAGACCCCTCCTTAATCATTATGCTTTACTGGAAAAATTTATTTAGTGCCATACATAATCTACACGCAAGTATGGTGAACTGCCATACACACAAATTAAGACAGCCTACATTGCAGTGTTTTCTTTACAATGCTTCAAATGGTGAACCACAACAGTAAGACAATTACCACCACACCACATATTTAAAATGAGAAATTGAACATTACAGACAAAACACGAATACAAACAAGCATAAGGCCCAGTGCTTAGAATCAGCCCTTTAATTATGATCAAGAAACACTACAACCAAAACTAACATCAACTGAGATGTAAGTGGAAAAAAATACCAGATATAACCCTCTGCCTCAACAGCCCCAAAACAATCACAATGGAAATGTAACTACACTGAACAAAATATAAATGCAACACTTTTGTTTTTGCTTCCATTTATCATGAGCTGAACTCAAAGATCTAAGACTTCTTCTATTTAATCCATCCACCTCACAGGTGTGGCATATCAAGATGCTGATTAGACAGCATGATTGTTGCACAGGTGTGCCTTAGGCTGGCCACAAAAAAGCCCACTCTAAAAGTTTCATCACACAGCACAATGCCACAGATGTCGCAAGGTTTGAGGGAGCGAAACTGACAACTCCCTGGCAGCCATTTAAAGCCAAAACAGGTGGATTCAGCACCACGGCCGGCTCCGCAGCCTACTGAATTCCAGTTAAATTGCAAAATAAGCAATTCAGTAGACTGTGGAGCTGGCTGATAACTGTACATTTTAGAGTGGCCTTTACAAGGTCTTTTTACGACCTCCTGTCCATAGGTCTCTAATTACTGTAAAATATCAATGACAATCACGGTTACTTCTGAAATTCATAATTTAGGGTGTAATTTGTGGAGGTTTACTCACACATCTCTGCATTCTTTGGAGCTTCTGGAGTCTTTCGGCATATGGATGTTCCTCCAGCTGTTGGTGAAATGCATGATTGTGTGCAGTGTGGGTAGCAATAAACACTCAGTGACACACTCTCTCTCTTCACTATGTATTCTGTCTCACTATCATCCATCTACTATCCAACCTACTCAACAACCCACAAAATTGAGACTATAAACATCTGAGTTGCATGTCTACTCCTCACCCGATTTTAGTTACTACACCTGCGCATCTAACTTCCCTAAGTGCTAAATAATTACACTCATGTTTAATTTGGATGAAAGGGATGACATGCAGCAAATTGTTCTTTCCTTTAGTCAAAGTATTGGGTCTATGGATTTTCTATTGTAACATGACCTAGAGCTTGCATTGCATATTGAATTTGAATTTGTGCACAATGTTGACATGTGGAAACTTTGGTTTTGTTCTTTACAACACAACTGTTGTGTTGCCAATGTTAAGGAATAGCTCTTTGTAGGTATTAATGATATGAGCATAGCCTATAACCGATGGTACAGTAGGTACAGATGATTTAGTTAATTTCGCCTGTATTTTGTATAACTGTTAGCTGTTAGTACGTGTTGCTTGTTCTATTTATTGTTTTAAACATAGGCTATCGCCAGTGCACATCCATGGATGAACCAAGCAAAATACAACTGGTACATTACACAAACATAGCCACATAAGTTGTGTTAACTCAACTTTGACAAAGTGATCATTGCACACACACGGGCATTTTCCGATTCTGTTACTCCCGACCGTTGACGTAGGTTTGCAAGCCATTTCTTCCGGCGTTTTTCTGGCATTTTTCCCCCTTATGAACAACAACCTTTGGTACACAATAAAAACTCCTTGTGGGTTCTCGGTTTGATCGATTTGAGCAACCATAAACGACGCAAAACATAGGCATTTTTTAGTTTGTTATAGTGCTTCCTAAATGTAGCAAATCACTTCATGCCCTCAATCTGTATTTCGCGCCATGGCAACGCATTGACGTGACTTCATATGCAAACAAGCTATTAGGGTCTTTTATGTTCACGCTGAAGTAAATTTTAAATAAAAAAATTTGGTTGGCCAATCCGAGGCCCCTGCACACGTGGGGCCCCTAGGCTGCAGCCTACGCAAGCCTGTGTATTAATCCGTGCCTGGTAGCAGCACATAGTTTAATTGATGTGCCAGCAGACCATCTGCCTTGTGAACATGTTTGTAATAAGTGGTACATGACTATAAAATAATAACCACTCTACATCTGTAGTGGACAGGAGGGTAAATTCAGATTTTACAGTAAGTTCCTTATAAAGCTCCAGACATGTCAAGGCATATTGGTGGTCAGAGACAGCTATAGAAAGTTCCTCCAATTTTGCCTTGTGAGATTTATTTATATGTAAATATTAGGAAATAATAAGCCTCCTAAAATAAGCCTGAAGAGATTCCCATAGAAGAGAATATGAATTTGAGCTAGTCTAATAAAAATATAGAAAAATATCAAGAGACTGTGGAGATGGAAGTACTAACGACTGCATAAGATAGAAGAACAGAGTTAAATCTCCAAAAGGGGTTGTACAATAATATCCCGACAGCCAGGACTATGTCAATGGCCAGGGTACCATGGTCAGATATTATAATGTATAAATATTCAGAAAAGGTCAAAATAGGAAGAAATGTACCACCAATAAATAAATAGTAAATGAGAAAAATAGCAGCATACAGTACATGTCACAAGGAATACTTCAGGGCCTGAAGATTCTGAATTCTCCAGGGATCTATGCACCCATTTTGAATCACACATATCTGAGAACGATATTGACATTTAAAAACTGGACTATTTTTCAGGTTAGATCGGTCCAAAGCTGAACATGTTTTGGGTTAAAGTGGTCCAATGCTGGGCTAATGACACAATTCAGATATTAAATATTAAAAGATAGGGGACAGGCAAGGAGGTTTTCCCAAACAAAGCATTAGCAAATTTAACATAATCATAATGGGCATAAACATTGAGTGAAATGATAGGAGTATGCCAAATGGTAGCAATAATAATTAAATATATCCCATTTTGTCAGAAATAACATTAGTACTTAATTACTAAAATATATATATTTTTATATTTTTTTCTTTTGATTGATTTGTCATTATCTTAAATCATTGACATTTGTTTCAGAATCAATATCATAACAATACAATGGCACTAATGTTAGGTTGAAATGGTGAACAGGCTTTTTCTCTGAGAAAATACTTTATTGATGAGAAGTGTCTTTTGTTAATCTTTGAATGTGTATTTGACCAGTGGGCCAAGGTCATCATCTCATCTGAGGTTAATTCCTCCTAGACTCACTGCACACAGTCATCTCGAACACTACTGACCATCATTCTGTTTCTCACTGCACTGCAGCGGATGGGAGTGACAAGTCTCTGGCTTTAGGTTTGAGAGATTTAGAAAAAGCTTGTGTTATTGGTGTTCACCTTTTAATGTCATCGCTGGCCTTTCAGCAGCATCCAATTTACTATTCCTTTTTTACTTGCTACTTAGATAAAAAGGACCCTGAATCATAAGTACATGGTTGCCATGGCACTCTCTGTTGGAAAACGTACAGCTCAAACATACTAAGAAATATAGATGAAGGACCTTGTGATGAAGTCTGTGTTTTGGAATGCTACGTGTGAAAAGAATATAATAATTAAAAACTGCCATCTGACATACAGTATCTCTCAAGTGAGTACACCCCACATTTTTGTAAATATTTGATTATAACTTTTCATGTGACAACACTGAATAAATTAAACTTTGCTACAATGTAAAGTAGTGAGTGTAAATCTTTTATAAAATTGTAAATTTGCTGTCCCCTCAAAATAATTCAACACACAGCCATTAAGGTCTAAACCACTGGCAACAAAAGTGAGTACACCCCTAAGTGAAAATGTCCTAATTGGGCCCAAAGTGTCTATTTTGTGTGGCCACCATTATTTTCCAGCACTGCCTTAACCCTCTTGGGCATGGAGTTCACCAGAGCTTCACAGGTTGCTACTGGAGTCCTCTTCCACTCCTCCATGATGACATCACGGAGCTGGTGGATGTTAGAGACCTTGCACTCCTCCACCTTCCGTTTGAGGATGCTCACAGATGCTTAATAGGGTTTAGGTCTAGAGACATGATTGGCCAGTCCATCACCTTTACCCTCAGCTTCATTAGCATGGCAGTGGTAGTCTTGGAGGTGTGTTTGAGGTCTCCGAAGGGAGGGGATCATGTCCTGCTTCAGTATGTCACAGTACATGTTGGTATTCATGGTTGCCTCAATGAACTGTAGCTCCCCAGTGCCGGCAGCACTCATGCAGGCCCAGACCATGACACTGTCACCACCATGCTTGACTGTAGGCAAGACACATGTTTCTTTGTACTCCTCAACTGGTTGCCGCCACACACGCTTGACACCATCTGAACCAAATTAGTTTATCTTGGTCCTTAGTCAGCTTGAGAAAATCCAGGGACTACTTAACATTTGTAGCTCACTTAGAAATCTGCCACAGCTAAAATATATTTTTTGCTTAGAAATAGTTTGGATTATTATACTCACATTTTTTTGAAAATGTTCTTCAATTCGTACCTCAAAGAAACATCATAATCTCTGAACATGCCTGTCGTCATAAATATATATTTTTTTCATTTCAACACAAATCTCTAAATATACATGATCTTGTCATCTGTAAGGTAGCTTTGGACTCCAGGTTCAAGACAGCTGGCATAAGTAATAAAAGCAGGGTTTGAACGGAGGGGGGTCTGGGACACTCCATAAGTCATTAGGGACCCCCCCTCATAAGAATATTGTTTCAGACTTTGGAAAGTCCCAGACAAATGTATTTTAATATTCAATAAAATAATCGATAATGACTGAGAAAATTATAGGTGTTTAGAGATGCTTTATATTTACAGCAGTAATTAATTTATTTCCTGGTTCGAGGCAGCGATCAGAGCAGCCAATCAGAGTGAGTTCCTATCCAGTGTCACAGATTGATGTCGTGTTGCTCCGCGGACACATGAAGATGAGATCCTAAGTCAAAAGTTGCATTAACTAGATACCTACTGTAATGATTACAAAAGTAAGTTTGTCAATGTGTCTTGTTAGCTTTCTGGGTGTTGAAGCCAAATGAGCTGCCAGCTAACAGCAGAAGTAGCAGCTAGTTATTCAAAGCTGGCTTTAACAACCTGCCCAGTCAGTGATGACAAGCAATAAGGACTTACTATGGCAATTTGATTTGAGCATGAATGAATGTGTACATGACAGCTTGGTAGCTGGCTAGGGTGCTAATATTATTTTTTCTGAACCTAGAAGATGGAATTTTTTCAAGGGTAAATTGTGCTTATGTGATAAAATAACTGTTGTTGGGGAAAATTGTAAACATCAGCTTATTCACAGATGTCTTCATGAAAATGTTTTTAATAGAGCCAAAGGTTTTACCATAATAATGATTAAATAATTAAAATTATATTTTGCACCATAGAGTACAGTTAAAAAGGCCAGATGTCCACAGCTCTGCCCAGTCCAGCCATGTACAGCCCAGCTTAGATCAGCCAAGTAAATCTCAGCCCAGCCAAGTACAGGGCATTTCAATTCAGGTTCAAATAGTTTTGCTTGTCAACAGATTGTACTACTTTCTCCACATACAGTAAAACATCTTAATAAAACCAAATTATATGAAACATATTAACAAAATAATACAATATAATATAACAAACAGACAAATAGAGTATATTGTTAAAAGATTTTCACGTTCATATCTTAATTTATTCATGTTGTAGCCTGACTAAAATAATCAAAGCAGTAACATGCCACTGGAAAGGTCTGTGCATGGCCCTTTCCTAGACAAAGGTGTATAGAGCTTGGCAACCGACGTCACTGCGCAGTGCATTCTGGGATGTAAACAAGAGGTCAACGCCATATTGTGAGGCCACAATAATAGTCTGGAAAACAATGTTAAAAAGTTGTTTAAAAAAACAAAATGTACTAAACAGAGACAAACTTCTACCGGATGCAAGAAAAGATGGCATTGATCGGAAATCAATGAGGTGCCTCCAAGAGAATGTACTTGAGTCCAACGATTTACCTCCTCTGATATTTCCAGATATTTTTGTATATTTAGCGTGTGGTGTGAGTGCTTATACCGGGCTCAGTTTCGTAATTTTATATCTATGGAACCCCACGTTCAGTTCACATCTTGGGGATCAGCCTGAAGTTTCCCTGAACTTGTGAGGTAAACATTTGTGTCTTAATTGTATGCTTTGTTGATGAGAGATAACTGTTATCATTCACATACATTTGAGTAACTTAGTCGACATTTATCCAGATAGACAAGTCATGTAACAATTATTGTTGCAGTAAATGCCTTGTCTAATGGCGTCTGTGCTATAGATTTATGATTGAATATTCTTTCTCGTTGGGTCATGTGAATCAAAAACATGTTCAAACTACTACAAACCTTAAGTTAGAATTCTGAATCATGAATGCCAAAAAAAGCAACAGCAAAACACACTGTAGTATAAAACAAAAAAGCAGATAATATATGTAAAAATATAGATTTTAGCTCTATATGGTAAGCAGTACACTTACAAAGAAACCAGCATAGAAAGACAAAGACAGAAGCGACATGCTTAAAATGTTATTTTGGATATCCGTCAAACAGTTTTGTGACAAATACGGATAAAAAAGGGCTTCATCAGTAGGTTCAATTGGTTGATTGTGTAGGGGTAAGGATAGGCAGAAAGCAGGTCGACAGAAACCGAGGTGTCTTTAATGATGACTGAAATGTAAAAAATGGCGGCAGAGTGCAAAACACCGCCTACAATGTGATGCGGGCCAGTCTGGATGCAGCCAATAGAAGGGTAGTATCCAGGATGTTGTCCACCCAACACTATTCTTCTGGGTCATATCCCTTCCAGTCCTTGTGGTACTGCAGCCGGCCCCTGTGACCCCACGAGGAAATGGACAGAGTAAACGGGCTGATCATCAGCATCATTTGGCAGAGGGGTGGACCAGCTCTAGCCAGAGGACCAACTAACACCAGCATGAGAAGGGAAAGATGAAAGATGGGTGACACATGGTAATTGGTGGGAAGCTGTAGTTATGACATCTTTTTTAACCTCCTCAGGACATTGAAAGGACCCACAAATGGTGGACCCACAAACTGCAGGTGAAGGGGTAGGTACGTGATAGAGAGCCAAACCCAATGTCCTGGAAGGAACACCAGTGCCTTGCCGCAGTGACGGTTTGAATGTGTCTTCTTACATCGGAGTCTGATCAAAGCTCCTGCAGTGGACAGATGTTTCCACGCCCGTCTCCAATGCAGCAAAACCTTTCATCTGTCAATATGTAGCACATTGAGTTCTGGGCATAATCGGACCAGGGCAGGTAGGTAGACCACTCACTCAGCCGGTCCTGGCAGTAGTTATGAAGGAACCTTCCCAGGTCCTAGTTTACCCTCAACACCTGCCCGATAGATGGAGGATGGTACCTGGAGGTAAAGATGGTGTGACCTAGAGTCTCTCCGTGAATTATCAAAGACAATGTCTGGATAACATAATGCTGGAAGACATAGATAAAGCTTGCTACCGTGATCTGTAGGACTGTAGGGAGACCAGGCAGATGGACCTGATGGTGCATCCGATGCCAGAAGGCTACATAGCTAGTGATGTTTGCGCCAACATCAGGAGGCAGTCCCAAGCTCCCGTAGGATTGATCGGGTGGACAGGTGGCAGGAGCAGGTTCCCTCTCACACAGGCGTAAGGTGTCTGTATCCTGATCCCAAAGTCTAGAAGCCACAATGCAGGATGGACTAAGCAATACTTCCTCTGTTGGTTTGTTGGCCCCAGTGCAATCCACGGATGCATCCACTTTAGCATTTAATGGTTTGGAAGGTTTGGGATGGACCAGGATGGGGGCTGAGGTGAAGTGGTCCTTGAGGCACCGGAAAGCTGTATCCGACTTTCTATTCCAGGAGTGTTGCCGAGGCCCTCGTTCCAACAGAGAGGTGTTGGGGGCTGCTACTGATCTGAATCCTTGAATAAAGAGACAGTGGTAGTAAGCAAATCCAAGGAAATGCTGGAGAGTCTTGAAAGAGAGGATCAGTCATGACCTGACTGCACTGACCTTCAGCTGTTCTTTTTCTTCTTAGGAATGATGTTTAGAGACAAGGGAGGATTTGGGAATTTTTCTTTTCCATCCAGGGACTAACCATGCCCAACCCTGCTTAGATTCAGAAGCAATTCAGCAGTGGGATACAGGGCACTATGATGCCGGTTATTTGGTATAACAGGGAAAAAATAGCTAGTTGATGGAAGCACTTTTCATCCTTGGTGTATATACAATGCTCCAAAAGTTTGGATGTGAAGGAAGAGTTGTTTCCTTGTAGTGGAGTACATGAGAATGTCATCAATGTACACCACTACAGAGCATTTGAGCATGTCTCTGAACACCTAATTCACACAAAGGCTAGAAAGACAGATGAAGCATCCCTCAATAGCCATCAATCTAAAAAACTAGATAATGTATGGATCCACCTCCTCTCCAATTCGCCAAAATTGGAAAAAGACAATTGTAGCTGCAGTTCATTCTCGGCAATTTGATATTGCGGAGGCTTTCATCAGTGTCTAAATACAGTCGTGATAGTACCAGATGCTGCAGAATAAACATTGTATATAGCCTTGGCAGAAAGACAGCAATTCAATACCTTTCAATAATACTAGTCTATGAAATAAAAAGCAAGCAATTTCTATGCTAAAAGAAAAGTGGAACTCAATTAGACCCAGTGGTTTCTTTTTCTTTAACTTGACTATGCCCAACTTTTATGCTATGGTTCTAATTGAGTTTCCTCTTTTCTGTTAGCATCCAAATCACTTGCTTTTCTTTCATGCACAGCTCTCTAGACTTCATGTTGGATTATGGCTCCTGAGAACAAATGCAGATTTCAAAGGAAAAGGATGGAACTGAGATTACACATTCACAGCACTTTTATGCGTAGAAACACTTATGAGCCAAATGTCCTAATACTTTGGGCAATGAAGGTCTGAAAGTGCTGATATCCTTAGTTGGTAAAACTTGTGATGTCTGGTTTGAAACATGTAAAAAATGAATGGTGAGTCTGTACCCTTGTCTCATATTTTCATACGCTATAAACACAAAAAAATAGTTCAGACAGTGCCATGTATTGGTTAGAAAACTGAATTATAAGAATGGGAGGAATTAAGCTTTTAGTGCAATCATGCTTTCTAACCAATTGTATCAAAAAGTGTCATTACACAAAGTTTTGATCAAGACAGTGTACACAAGTGGCATCTTCTGGTCAAAATAATTAAGAACAGCCAAAAGACTATAGATGATGACGTTCCCAAACGCCTTGAAGGGGAACACATACAAAATTGTATAATTTGTCTATGTTCCTAAATCACTTTGCGGAATAATTTGACTTTCACCCTCATCAAGCATCTCTCTCACCAAGGGAACTCAGAGGATTGCTGGCAGGATTGCTACGTCAGCTGGAGACATGGGCTCTTTTCCATCCAGTGGGCTAAACAGAACTTAGTGAAATAATGAGTAAATGTGTGAAAATAAAATGTTCTGAAACCTGGAAATTCAAGCTCTGCCTTCACGCTTTTACACTCCGTGGCACTGTGATGAATGCCAGGGGGAGATTACTCATGACTCTTTGTATATTTGAAAGCCTGTTGAAGATAAAGGATCATGCCTATTCTCGAGGACATGTAATGGCAATGCTGGCCCTAGCTATACAGTAGGCAAGTACCATTCGCCTGGCAACACAAACTCGGATTTTACAATTCAAAATAATAGCGCTCGTAATTCATTATAATAATCATTGTTAATTCATTGCATAGGTAGTGTCCATGTTCATGCGTTGCTAAAATTAGTCTATAGCCGCTTTCCGACCAAGTAGTTACAGGAACGTAGTTATAGGAACAGTCCACTTCTAAACAGTTCTACTAACTACTCTCCCAAAAAACAGGTTTTGCTATTTGCATTCGCACTGGTGAAGTGGCCATAGGAACTGGTAGGAGGGATAAGTGAGTGACGCAAGCACCGCGATAGGCTTTTATAGCGTTGTCACTAGAC
>JACXGM010009418.1:0-12273 GCA_016801145.1 Umbra pygmaea
CTGAACATAATTATTTGAAGGTTGACTTTTTCTTTTTTTTTGTATTACAAACACTTCTTTTATTGGTCAGATGAAATATGCTAATTCTTTGAGATAAGAATTTTGGGTTTTCATGAGCTGTATGCCAAAATCATCAGTATTAAAACAATAAATGACCTGAAATATTTCAGTTGGTGTGCAATGAATCTAAAATATATGACAGTTTAATTTTTATCATTACATTATGGAAAATAATGAACTTTATCACAATATGCTAATTTCTTGAGAAGGACCTGTACTTCTAATATGCTATATATATAGTCTGGCCTCTCTCTAGGTTTCTTCCCAGGTCCCTCCTACTAGGGAGTTTTTCCTAGCCACTGTGCATCACTTGTGTTGCTTGCTTTTGGGGGTCTCGGGCCGGGTGTCTGTCAAAGCACTTTGTGACAACTGTTGTTGTAAAAAGGGCTTTATAAATAAATTTGATTGAATTTGATTGATATGGTTTTGGTAGGTATATTTTGAAAAAATACTTCAAATATACTTAAATATATTTATGGTTGAACAGTATGATACTGGAGTATAATTTAAATATACTTTGTTTTACTAGGGATGTGAACCACATTTCGGTTAACACAATCTGTGATTTAATCCTGTTTACATAAAATGAACCTGCTCCAGAGCAGGTTTAAGCTTACGCACCTGTTGCTATGGCAGCAAGTCCAGGATGAGTGTCGAAGAACCAAACAATACAAGATCATGCCAAATCATCAACAATCAAATCCAGCTAACTGAATTAGCGATGTACGAAGAATACCCCCCAGTACACCAGCCAGCCTACTTGTCTGAGATAAACCGACTCCAGGATGGGACCAACCAGAGTGGTGTCATTGCATAGCTTGGCCATATGCATTGCTGGAAGTAGAGCTGTTGGTATAGAGCGAGTAGAGGGATGACAGCACACCTTGAATATTTTTTAGTGTTTCTGGGATGATGAATTTGAACAAAAAAACACACAGTATCCTTGCCTCTTTCAGCTGTTGAGGTGATGGAAGCCAATGTTCATAGCATCGTCCACAGGCCTGTTGGCTATGCAGGCAAACTGTTGTGGGCTGAGTGTGAATATAGTGATGCTTTTGAGATGACAAAGGACTAGGCACTCGAATGTTGCCATGAAAACCAAGGTGAGTCTGTAGTCATTCAGAAACAGCACTTTTTGGAGGGACAAGAATAGTGATCGAGGATTTGAAACAGGCAGGGAGAATGTGCTAGTGAAATTTTCAAGCACCCTCCCAAAATATTATTTCCAAATAACACATTTTAGGAAAAGGCCCAAATAGGCTTGTGATATTTGGAAAGTGAGGCTGTCTGACAATTTAAAATTAGGGTGCCAATGGCGTTGAATTTTATAGAAAAAAAACACCTGGTAAACAAAATCTGTTGTCAAGTGTTCAACAATACTGTGTTAAACCAGAAAACAATATTAACTAATTTCCCAAACACTTTAAACGCATAACAAACAGAGCTCAATTGTAACCACTGTGTAGACCAGTAGAGACGGAGGCAGTAGAATATGTGATAAATTAAATATTTAATATATACAGAAACACTTGAAATTAATGACTTAGGTGTCAAAAAAGGATTCTGTACTGGTACTCAGATTATGTAACACACATGGACATCAACTCATCTTACATGGAACAATGAACGACAGGGACTTCACACAGAGAAATTAGAACCTGGTGTGTATGATGAGACAAAACAGAGACATCTATTGGTTAGATATGATGTCATTGAAATGTCCAGGTGAAACTGAAAATATAAAACTGAGTCAGTGGGACTGGAGCCACTGGCTCAGTCACTGCCACGGATGGGCACTGTGACATCAATATTTGACATTTATTTCATAATCTTCATGTTCTAATCTTTATCATCAATCATTTGAGGTAACAGGATGATTCAAAAACATTATCTGAGTATCAGTTATCAATTTAACACTTCTCAAATCCACTTTCATCCCAAAGTATCTTATTAAATGTAAAAGAAAACTTTAGACACTATGAAACTGCCACCAGCACTCTTCATAAAAGATTGTCTTTGAGTAAACAACTTGTTTTCTTCAGTATTTAATTCTTTATTGGCCAGAATTGTTCAGATATTGTTAAGGTCAATTCATGTGACAGACCTATTTTTCTAAATCGTAGCTTAGATAACCCCTACACATCAGTGGATAATAATTGGAATGAACAATTCCAGAATAACATTGATTGACAAATCATTCCTTGAAAAAAGAAACAACACAAAAAATGACATATGGGAGAGTCTAAAGTGACGTATTATAGGTACTCTGTGCCGATTTTACAAATAACAAATAGTAATGACTGATATTTTGATAATAGTTTGTATTCATTATTTCCATTATTTTTGTATAATGCAACGTGCTCTACAAATGTAATAGCCTATCATTATTACTTATATTCAGTTTATGTTTTAAGACTGGCTTATTTGTTGTTGTTGTGAAACGTGTACTGCATCATTTGTAAAGCATTATTCGGAGCGTCTCTAATCTGATCCCACACCAAGCAATATGGTAGGCTAATTTGACACATGTTGACTCATGACATGAAACTGACCGTAAGCGGTATGATTAGTCTCCTAGTTTCACCCTGGTGGATACATCTATTGGCATGGCGTGAATGTTTATTACAACGGACCGAGACATTTTACCCAATCCGTGCAAATCAAGGTCTGAGTAGACGAAGGGGATGACGTTCTTGGAGCGAAAAGAGAGCGGGTCCAGTACTGTATAAATAGAGAAACTTTCCAAGCAACAACAGAAGGAAGTCCAGAACACATAAACAGAAGAGTGTGGAATTGAGCACTGAGAAAACAATACCAAAGACACCGGTAGTTGCCAAGAGAACTTAGTTCAGTTTCGTCTTATTTTCGTATCCTTTCAGTTTTAACGCAAGATTTTCAGCACCATGGACAGTATTAGTGTCCGCGCTGTTGTCTACCTGGGCGTCTGTCTATCCGTATTCAGCGCTGTTTGCCAGGGGCAGATGTCACTTGAAAATAGTCTCTCTTCACAAGAAGAACAGTTTCCACTGTCATATGTCACCAGAGATTTGGTAAGTAACTTTACGTATTGTTCTTTTAAAATGTTCTTCCCTTTTAAGGATTTAGGGATAAATAAAACCAAATGTTGATTCAAACCCATCTCGAAACATATAATATTGTACAATCAGCTGATGAGTAAATGACTGTGGTAAAGATAATTGACTAGTCAGTTTTATCTTAAGGCCTGGCTATAGCCTATCTACTATACATTCGTGCCTCATGTTCAGTGTCAAGTGACCAATTATGTATTTTCCCCATTATGCATAGTCGAACTATGCAGTCTTTATTTGGGCTGATGACGATGCCTCTAATACTCAATATTGATGATTTTTTTCAGGCTGATGCGCTTGAGGGGCTTCTGGAAGACAAGCAGCAAGACAGGATAGGACTTTCTGTTGAGAAAAAAGCCAGTCTCATTCCAAGGGTAAATTTTAAGCCAAGAATAAATGTCGTTCTTTCATTCAAATGAAAGAATGCAACAGGTTGCACCCAAAAGCGCTCATATGTTTTCTGGGAAAGGTTCTCTATCACATGGAAGATGTTTTTGTTTTGGAACAACAATTTGCAAGTATAGGACCTCACGAAATGTCTATTCTCTCTTTCTTCTCTTGTGTTTACAGTGTGATGTTGGAGAACGGTGCGCTATCAAGCACGGGCCTCGCATTGGAAGGCTCTGTGACTGTCTGCGAGGAACCGCGTGCAACACATTTTTCCTGCGTTGTTACTGATGGCTGTCAGGCGCGGAAAATGTAACCATTTAACGAGGCCACCTGTCAAACATCCATGCACCTATGTCATTATCAATGTAAATGTTAGTCTGCATGTATAACTTTGTCTTTAATTCCTTTGTCTTCTCGAAGATGCATCTGTATTAAATGTATTTATTTTTTATTAATAAAAACCCATAAACTTCACAAAGCCCCTCCTGTATTGTAGACTATATTACTTTAAATCAACATTTCCCCAATACATTTCCTATAGTATTTGCATCTATAAAACTGCACTTTTCGTGATATTGTTGCGAAAATTACTCTACATATTAAATATTTGGCTCGTGAAGAACAGACCACGTAAAAATAATTTTAGATGTAATTTTTCAATTATTCAACTAATTCTATTGCAAATCTTGTAGACAGATGTGGTCAGGACATAGGCAGGATATGAGCCCTATAAATAAATAACTAAAAACATGCATGGGCCCCACCGACATGATAAAGCATGGGCCCTGCCCCCTGAATTGTCAACAACATTTCCCTCTTTACCAAACACCCGTAGTCACTGGCTTCAGACATCTGCCCCTCATATTACTGCGGTAACGTGAGCCGCCAAATGCGAAACTGTGGTCAAGCCAGCCCCCGTCGGATTTGTGTTGCGCTTATAGTCGTGTTATTATGTTAAGGACGGCAAGTGAGCGAGTGTAAGGTCCTGAAAGATACATACACGTTTTCAGTAATGTTCTTAGTGTTTAGATGAACATAAAAATATAAATCTAATAATAATAAAATTGTAACAATAATAAAAACAATTGTAACAAAAACAACAAACACATTTTAATAATAATATTATGTATATTATTTGTTATTTATTCATCATAATTACAAAAATTATGATTTCATAATTTCTATTATTGTTGTATTATCAATTTGGAGGAACCCTTCTTGCAAATGGCCTCCAACACAAAAAATACAGATATATTTAAGTGAATTTTTTTTCACCAATGTAAATCTTCAATACATTATTTTACTCTGGTCATGGCTTCTGCTTCCTAATAAGTACTTCTATCTTTTGCACACATTTGGTAAAATTTTAATGAAGCAACTTGGAGAAATCACAAGTCTTTACATTTCTCTGAACTTTGACCTTTGACCAAAACAATTCCTTTATAGGTGACATCATCCCTGTTGTTATTCCCCCAGTTTCCTAGTGTCATCTAGGTGAAGTCAGCTATAATTGGCCCCATTTTGGTAAATGGCTTATAGTACCATCAAAAAAGCTATGCATGAGATCTAATGATATTTTTATAAATTAGCATGGTTCTCATTATACATATATATATATTTTAAATGTGAGAGAAAGTATAATTGTTTTAAAATGATGAGAGTTAGAGTATCAGCAGGCACCTTCTTGAGCCACAGCTAAACATTCAGGTAGAATGGGCCAGCTGTTCAGTTAAAATGGGCTGATTTAAAAAGAGCACAACACAGGTTCCGTAATGTCAGCTGAAATAATTTTATATTTAACAGGAAATTGACACTATTATCTTTTACTTCAGAAAAGCCTTTGATATTGTTGGCCTTTGCATAATTAAATGTAATTCCCTTGACATCTCTTTCGGCAAGGGGAGCCTATTTTGGATAAGAGCTTGATAAGACTGGCCAGTTTTTTCTCAGATTCCTCTGGCAGGTATTGCTTCCAACTTTACCATTAATGCTCATTTGCAATGTTCCAAGCCCTTGATAAAAATCTAACATTAACTGTCTGTCCTCTTTCAACTTTATCTGGGTATTCATTAATATCCCCCCTCATTCTGTCATTTCTCCACTGGTGGTAATGGCATCTTCATTTCTTTCCCTTTCTCTTCTCTCTTCTTGTCTCTCTGTTTCCTTTCTTTGCGTGTCCTCCTGCCATACTGTTTGCAAAAAAAAAAGAAAGACTGTTAATATTTTGCATGGATACATACATAGGCCTATAAACCTATTGTCCCCCTCAGTTTCTGTGTAACTTCTGTGTAAAAGTGTGTGTGTGTGTGTGTGTGTGTGTGTGTGTGTGTGTGTGTGTGTGTGTGTGTATGCAGCCCATTTTAGCTTTTAGTTGTGGCCCAGTATAGCTTAACCGGCCATTTCTACCTAAAATTACCTTATTCACAAAATTCTAAAATTTACTGTCAGGCTCACTTACCTCACAATTTCTCTGACAAGCTTCATGTAAAACTCTGCCCTGCCCACCTTAAAAAACTCAGACCAATCAAAACTATTGTTACATGTCAACAAGTGTTGAAGCAACAATGCAAGATCGGTTATTGTAATTGGCTATAAAAATTTAAAAGAGATATGATGCTACAACCTTATTTGACCCATTGTACCCATTTCAGCTGACTTCACCTAGTATTACTGCCACAAATATGGGAATATTTTACTGTACCAAATTAGAGAAATTACACTCTAAAACCCCTCCAACTGTCACACTGTCCCAGTGTGGCAGTGGACTGAGAAAAGGACTCTATGTGTACAGTGCCTTGCAAAAGTATTTGGCCCCCTTGAACATTTCGACCTTTTGCCACATTTCAGGCTTCAAACATAAAGATATAAAACTGTAATTTTTTGTGAAGAAGCAACAAGTGGGACACAATCATGTGGTGGAACAAAATTTATTGGATATTTCAAACTTTTTTAACAAATAAAAAACTGACAAATTGGGTGAGGAAAATTATTCAGCCCCTTTACTTTCAGTGCAGCAAACTCTCTCCAGAAGTTCAGTGAGGATCTCTGAATGATCCAATGTTGACCTAAATGCCTAATGATGATAAATAGAATCCACCTGTGTGTAATCAAGTCTCCGTATAAATGCACCTGCTCTCTGATAGTCTCAGAGGTCCATTGAAAGCAAAGAGAGCATCATGAAGAACAAGGAACACACCAGGCAGATCCGATATACTGTTGTGGAGAAGTTTAAAGCCGGATTTGGATACAGAAAGATTTCCCAAGCTTTAAACATCCCAAGGAGCACTGTGCAAGCGATAATATTGAAATGGAAGGAGTATCAGACCACTGCAAATCTACCAAGGCCCGGCCGTCCCTCTAAACTTTCAGCTCATACAAGAAGAAGACTGATCAGAGATGCAGCCAAGAGGCCCATGATCACTCTGGATGAACTGCAGAGATCTACAGCTGAGGTGGGCGAGTCTGTCCGTAGGACAACAATCAGTTGTATACTGCACAAATCTGGCCTTTATGGAAGAGTGGCAAGAAGAAAGCCAATTCTGAAATAAGTGTCATTTAAAGTTTGCCACAAGCCACCTGGGAGACACACCAAACATGTGGAAGACGGTGCTCTGGTCGGATGAAACCAAAATCGAACTTTTTGGCAACAATGCAAAACTTTATGTTTGCCGTAAAAGCAACACAGCTCATCACCCTGAACACACCATCCCCACTGTCAAACATGGTGGTGGCAGCATCATGGTTTGAGCCTGCTTTTCTTCAGCAGGGACAGGGAAGATGGCTAAAATTGACGGGAAGATGGATGGAGCCAAATACAGGACCATTCTGGAAGAAAACCTGATGGAGTCTGAAAAAACCTGAGACTGGGACGGAGATTTGTCTTCCAACAAGACAATGATGCAAAACAAAAAGCAAAATCTACAGTGGAATGGTTCACAAATAAACATATCCAGGTGTTAGAATGGCCAATTCAAAATCCAGACCTGAATCCGATCGAGAATCTGTGGAAAGAACTGAAAACTGCTGTTCACAAATCCTCTCCATCCAACCTCACTGAGCTCCAGCTGTTTTGCAAGGAAGAATGGGCAAAAATTTCAGTCTCTCGATGTGCAAAACTGATAGAGACATACCCCAAGTGACTTACAGTTGTAATCGCAGCAAAATGTGGCGCTAAAAAGTATTAACTTTGCACGCCCAATTTTCCCGTTTTTTATTTGTTAAAAGTTTGAAATATCCAATAAATTTTGTTCCACTTCATGGTTGTGTCCCACTTGTTATTGATTCTTCACAAAAAATTACAGTTTCATATTTTTATGTTTGAAGCCTGGAATGTGGCAAAAGGTCGAAAAGTTCAAGGGGGCCGAATACTTTCGTAAGGCACTGTATGTATGGCAATCATGCCAGGTGTTGGCAAGCAGTCCCTGCCGGATTATTGTACTGCCAAGTGCGTTCTCAATGTGATTCTATTCTTATATATTGTCTAGTCATTCTAGTCAGTTCTGAGTTCCTGTTCTCTAAGTTTTGTAGTGTGTTATGCTTGGTTACTCATCCTGCTATTTCCATTTGCACTCCAGGACCAATTACTTTATTCACCTGTATGCTCAACCTGCTTACCCCTCTGCTGTGGGTTTCCTGAACCACCTGTCTGCAGTCTCCTCTCGAGCTTCAGTGTCTACCAGTCTACCACCCCAACTCCGTGTGTGGGAACCCAAGCCATCACTTCACAACTGTTCCGTCTCTCTCCTCGGATCATCTCTACACTTCCCATACCGTTCTGTTACTAACCATCAACTAATCCAACTGTCCTAATAAAATCAATATCTTTATTTCCCTACATGTGTCCATCTCTGCCTCTGGATTCTCACATGTTCCGAGCTCTGATCATGACACAATGAAAGTTTTGAACATTTTCTAATTGGGTTCAATGCCCCCCGCCTCCACAGGAATACACAAAATGCTCAGCCGGAGGCGTGAGTTGAAAGTCTGTCGGACAGGGGCCTCCTCCAGACGTTCCCAATTTAACCGAACTACCCGTTTGGGCTTACCAGGTCTCTCCAGAGTCTTCTCCATGCCATGCCGCATTGAAGCAGTCATTTCTGCAAAAGGATTCCCGACCAAGTATTGAGTGCATAACTGAACATCATTATTTGAAGGTTGACTTTTTCTTTGTTTTTTTTGTATTACAAACACTTCTTTTATTGGTCAGATGAAATATGCTAATTCTTTGAAATAGGAATTTTGGGTTTTCATGAGCTGTATGCCGAAATCATCAGTATTAAAACAATAAATAACCTGGAATATTTCAGTTGGTGTGCAATGAATCTAAAATATATGAAAGTTTAATTTTTATCATTACATTATGGAAAATAATGAACTTTATCAAAATATGCTAATTTCTTAAGAAGGACCTGTAATGTCATGTATAATATAGCACAACACTATTTCACCATCAAATACCTTTTACAATCAGTTATAGGCGCTTCATAGTCTTAGTACTACTACGGTAATTGATGTGTTATCATACTATTACTGCTATTGCTTGTGTCTTTTACTACTAAAGGTTTATTCCACTATTGTTTCTGTATTTTAGGTCCTGGACTTTCATATCCTGTATATTTACTACTTACTATTTATTCATCATTGTAGCAATTAAGTAGCTGTTCATATTATATAGCCTACTGTATCATATCCACCTACCTCATGTACATAATAATAGGCTACCGGCACAAAAATATTAATTTATCCCTTTGCACTATGATTCACTAAACTATTGTCTTGCCGTCTACAAATGTTTTGTTTTGTTTATGGATGGTTTTGCTTTGTACTGTGTAATGTACACTGTAGTGTGAGCCTTTTGTCCTGTTTGTTTATAATCATTCTGGTTATAAAAAGAGAAAGAGGCAGAGGCACATTTTTCATAAGAAATAAATATATTGTCCTATAAATAAACTCCACATAATGTATGGCATGCCTGGCATATTAATTAAATGCACATCTGTCTTTGTGGAATGGATGATTGCGAGTAGGAGTCAGTCAGAGCTCAGACAGGAGTGCTGAGCTATCCAACATTCACAGGCGAAGGGGAAAAATATCAAATATTCTATAATTTGTCTATGTTGTACCCAAATCGCTTCAAATTGTCAAAATAATCATGCAGACGTCTTTTTACAACTTTACAATTTGCTCTATAAATACATTCTCAATCAGCGGAGGGTGTCAGATTAAGAAGATATAATTGATAGAGCCATTAAATGCTGTTATGAATTTAGAAGTCTGCATTAACAACCTGGATGTGCCCTCTCCCAGCACTACCAATTAACACCAAAATGACCAGGTAGAGTTCACACATAAACAGTCATTTACCTCCTTTACCTCATAGGTTTTAATTAAGAACTAAACGGATGAACCCAGCCTTGTACTTTTATATTGGACTTTTTACAATGCTGAACATTTGACCCAAAATGTGTTAAAGCAATATTAATACATTCATTGTGCTGTCCCTTATTCATATTTTTAAGTGTATGGTGATATGTCTGTCTAATTGGGGATAAGACATAAAACTTTGTGATCGTGAAATGTTGTTTGGTTGTCTCCTATTGAACCAACACTTGTGGCATTGTGTTTTAAGAAAGCTGTGCAGGTCGCCTGAGCGCCGCCGCGGACTAAAAACTTCACGTCTATGTATCTTTCAGGAACTTCGACTCCATGAAGTTCTATCCTTACCATAATAGCACTGCTATAAGGGCAAAATAAATAATACGGCGGATGGCTTGACCGCAGGTTCTTCTCATTCGGCGGGTCACGTAACCGCAGTACTGAAGGCCTATTGTGAAATCTTCGTACGAGTTTGCCTAAAACATGAATTAACCGCTCAAGGTTCGATTGAACCTGGATTAACAAGTAGGATCCTAGACTATAGGTTAATACTTAACGCACCAATAGTCTGCAGTATATTTCTAAAGGCCTATTGTGATATCTTCGTAAATTTGCCTAAAATATTAAAGTTTCCATGTGTAATAGTTCTGAGGATCTATTGACAGAAATGCAATATAAGGTCCATAACTATGTTTTCAGTGGTGTGTAAAGACCTTACATAATGAACCATTATGTTTTTATTACCTTAGAATGAGCCATTTATATCTACATAACCGCGGGCACCCCCTTATATGGAGGTCGCTGTATTTTGTTGTCATGATTCTACTGTAGCCCTCAGCGAACAAACAGCGTTACAGAGCGCGTTTCATCACAACCTTGAAAGAGAAGCAGCTGAAAAAGAAGCAGCAGCAGAAGTTGTACATTTCTAACTATTAGGTAATAGTAGAAGCTCTCCTTTATTAGAAGTGGAATTTTGGACAATTGGAAGGCTCTATTGAGGGAAAAAAATTCAAAGCCATGCAGAAGTTGCCTGTTTTCTGCTGGACAGGTAAGGTATTCCAATTTAAGCAATGCAATTGAAAACTGTTGTTTGACAACGTTAGCCTTGTAGAAGCTAGCCATAGTCACCGTGAAAAGTGACTTTTTCCTTTTCAGTGGTGTAAAATATATAGTTGGATTGTTGCATATAACTTAGTTCTTCTCCCTCGCTAACTTATGGCTTTGCTATGTGGGAGAAATAAGATGGTTACACGTTCGTGAGTGAATGAGCTGATTAGTACTATTGACCAAAAAACAATAGCCTAGAGCATAACAGCTCATATTAGCCAGCTAAACCTATACTACGGTGTTAGAAAAAATATTTAGGTGGATTGTTTCATGTGGTTCTTCTCCCTTGCTGTGTACAGTAATGGCTTTGCTGTGTTGGAAATAAATGGGCTGGTTACGTTCGTGAGGCAATCAGCTGATTAGTACTATTGACCGCAAAACAGTAACGTTTGCTGTAGGCTCATATTAGCCAGCTACTACAGTGTTAGAAAAAATATGTAGGTGGATTGTTTCATGTGGTTCTTCTCCCTCGCTGTGTACAGTAATGGCTTTGCTGTGTGGGTATAAATGGGCTGGTTACGTTTGTGAGATAATCAGCTGATTAGTACTATTGACCGCAAAACAGTAACGTTAGCCCACACCCTACAGCATTACAAAATATTAGCCATCTAAACCTTTACTACCCTGTTAGAAAAAATATGTAGTTGGATTGTTTCGTGTGGTTCTCCTCTAATGTTGTGTACTTGCTTTGCTATGTAGGGAGAAATGTGCTGGTTACGTTCGTGATACAAACAGCTGATTAGTACTATTTACTGCAAACCTGTAACATTAGCCTATAAAATAACAGCTCATATTAGCCACTAAAACTTTGGTACCCTGTTCAAAATAATAAAGCCAGCAGCATACAGCCCTGTATTGCCATGCTGGTTTGCTTCTAAAGCTAAGCAGGGTTGGGCCTGGTTAGTCCCTGGATGGGAGACCAGTGCTGCTGGAATTGGTGTTGGAGGGCCAGTAGGGGGCACTCTTCCCTCTGGTCTAAAGATCTTTCCCAATGCCCCAGGGCAGTGATGGGGACTTCTGCCCTGCGTAGGGTGCCGTCATTCGGATGGGACATTAAACGGGTGTCCTGACTCTCTGTGGTCATTAAAAATCCCATGGCACTTATCGTAAGAGTAGGGGTGTTAACCCTGGTGTCATGGCCAAATTCCCAACCAGGCCTCACTTCAATCATAGCCAACTAATAATCCCCCTCCTTCCTAATTGGCATACATAACTACTCACCTCTCCACCTGATAGCTGATGTGTGGTGAGC